>LPNX010859439.1:186928-210030 GCA_001517045.1 Pseudotsuga menziesii | reverse complement strand
GTAAATGCTCTTTTTCAAGGAGCTTATTTTCCTACTCTAAGCATGATATGAAAAGGGTTAAGTGTAATCAGAAATCCAATGTAACCACCTAAGAATTTTATTAACATAAAAACAAATTTCCTCGTCTTTGGTTACCAGCCAAAGTAAAGATACTTTATTCAGAAAATGCAAACCTGCGTGATGATCCAGAAGAGGCGGGATGGATGGGAAATAATAGGCATGAACAATGTCGTCAAACTTCCTCCCAAACTGGTAAGTGCTTGCACAGGCTGCTTCTATACATGACTGGATAGAGTTGATGTACAAATTGGAATGATGAGGCAGATTGACTACACCATCATACTGATCATCAAGGCTTACCGGATGATAATTCACTATATAAGCCCCAAGCAGCTCCAAGTCATGAGAAAACTCTATATGTGAAGTGATAGTTGAGACTGATCTTCTAATAACTCCATCACATCTGTCTTTTCACAAAACTGCTTCTCCATGTCTTCATTATTGATACCCTTGTGCGGCTCTGCATGATATGACTCTGAATGATCATATAAGAGTTTTGAATGCTGCTTTTCCATACTAGGAGTTTCCAAGGTCTCCAAATTCATGCTTCCCTCTATGGAAGTATAGTAGATTGGACTTCCACAAATCGCTAAACAGACACTCCCCTTGCTGGATATAGCATAGATAGAATTCTTAATGAGATATCCACAAAAATCCCAATAGTCATCACCATCATCTATGTTAAATGTGATGGATTCCCCATTGCTGATATCAGGCTCCGATATCGAGTTCTCTTTGTCTACATTACTGATATCGATATATGTCTCAGACTGATCATGTGGATAAACTGCATGCTCCTTTTTCATATCAAAGTTTCCCAAGGCCACATGGTCCATGCTCTCTTCTTTGGATATGCCATCAACAAAACCATCAAAAGTTTCTGGTTCATTATTTTCCTCTTTATTCATGTCATAGACTGGATTTTCCATGAATGTCCAGTATTCCTCATCAACATCTTTGTCGGGGATAAGGGAGTCTTCGTCACTTGTATCATGCTCCAAGCTATACTTGTCCTCATTTTCATACTTATCTTCTTCAGAGAAAAGGTCACAAGGTAGTAAACCTTCCAGACTGTCATCATTATATGGAGAACACATAGGAGTCCCATCATGTATATTACAGTTTTCATCATAAGTTTCACTATAAGATTCTGCAATGGTTTCATCCTCAAGCTTGTACTGTTTAGATGGTGACAAAGGGTAGGCCTGGCCTACCATGTATATATGATCAGGCTCGCTTGAATTTGTTTCCTGATTACTGACCTCCGCCATCCCATGTTCTATAACCTGGTTTTCTATGTAGCAAGTGATTTATGGGTGGAATTGCTCACAAGGTCTACACCATGGAATTACTTCATCTACCAGGTTAGTTGAGTCTAACTGGTTTGGAATCCTAGGCTCTTGCTGAGGAAACTTCTTCTGATACACTTGGTTCTGTTTTGGCTGAAAATTCCTAGGTCCATTATTTCTTTCCAGTGTGACTATTCTGTTTTGGATATTATTCAATTGCACAGATTGGTTTGTCATGTATTGGTTCTGACTAGTCATCACTTTTTCAAACATTCTAGTTATATTTTCCATGGGGTCTTTAGAGGTTTCCTTTTCCTCTAATTCAACGGCCTTTCCCTTCTCTTCGTTGTATGAAGTGTTTCCCCTAGTGTAACCTGGAATGTTGGATTTGCCCGAAGACTGCATATTCCTTTCTATTTTCTCGGCCAATTCCTGAGCAGTCTTTAGATCGGCCGGCTCTTTGTCCCTTAACTGGTACCTCAAATCACAGTGAAAGCTTCGATGTAATATATGAGGATGGAGGAATCCCTTGGCTTGATTTCTCTAGGGAGGTCCGCAACCACATGCCTGAACTTAGTATTAAATTCATCCATGGTTTCATTCTCCATCTTCTTTATATTATGAAGGGCAGCAAGCAAATGTCTTGGTTCTTTCCTTTCCCCCCATTTCTTCTTAAAACCTGCTAGGAATTCATTAAGGGTTTTATATGAATTATCACCAAGGTTTTCATACCATTCCGCAGCATCATCCTCTAAGGATAAAGCAAAAAGCTTCATTTTGATATCTTCATGGTTAGAGGAAACATTATCGCAGTAACTGAATAGGTGCCTTTCAAACTTTCGGAGATGAGTCTTGGCAGTGGTAGCATTATTTCCCTCGAACCTGGGGAGCTTCTTGATAGCATCATTCGGAATGTAGTGAGGACTACCTGCTATCTGATAAAATTCAAGGGGTTTGTAAAATTCCGTCATTTCTTGAGATTAGTGAACATGACTCTCTACAAATATGTATTGGATATCTGAGAGGGATTGGTCTCCTAAATATTCAAGGTTTCTACGAGAAGTATGCCTATTCAATTTTTCCCTAATAAACCTTTCGGGATCAGGGAGAGGATTGAATATTGTCGACGGTTTCTTTGGGTAGAAATTCTTGAAGGGATGTTAGACAGTGGACTCCCCAGATGTATCGAGTTTTAATTTTTATGTTTTTTAAAGACTAGATCAATCAAAGGTTTTTATCTTTTTAGTTGTTTAGAAAAAAGTTAAGCTAAGTCGTACTCGAGAATAAAAAGATTTATCCCCAGCAACGACGCCAAGAAGTGTTTCCGCCTTTCACACACCTGGGTCATGTGGCAGAAATATTCAAGCCACTCGGTGTGTCCTTGGGGGCAAGTCTCGAGTCAAGGTTGTCACCTTGTTCTTGACTCCTCCGTTTAGGCTCAAATCCTAACGAATCCAAGGGGGGTAGACCCTATTAAGTTACTAAGGATGATTTCTTAGTGTGATGATGTTAAACTGAATCAATTACTTAGGAGTTTGAATATTTTAACTATAGACAATTAAAGATGACGAGATACGAAAATAAACACACGAAAGCACAAAGCTGATACACAATGTATGTATGAAGAAAAAAAGACCAGTGCCTTAATAATGGAGTCAAATCAATAAAATCGATGTGCTTGCATGTGCTTGGAGTGAATGTTTTGCGATTGCATCTTGGTATGTTTTAAGTTAAATGTGAAGTATGAGTTGATTAAATTAGGCAAAGGGGGACTCCAAATATACCCGAGAGTACTTGGAGTATGTCCAAAACTAAACCTTTACGGCTACCCGCAAGGAATATGTGGGCTGAAATGGAGTCTCTGGGGCTATCGTTCATAACACACCCATTAGGGTGTGACAGAGATCGGTGCACCGAGGTCACTTTTCAAAAATTCCCGCTTCCTTTGGGTATTTTGCCACCGTAGAGGTTTGATCTAGGTGTTGGATTTTCACTTGATGGTTTGTCAGTTGGGGAGAGTGAGTCCTAATAATACTATTCACCCAAGTGCTTTTGATATAGCTTGACTGATTGGACGAACCGCATCCAAGTGCAGAGCATACACACTGGAGTCTTGTCAATTTTAGTAAGTTTTAAACTGGATGTTCTTGTTTAAAAGAAAAGCCTCCAAGAACCTCTTTCGATCCAAGTGGATCTCAATCGGGGAATCGAGGAGGGGTTAATTTTAAAGTTGTTGATAAACAAATGATATAAAAAAGCAAACAGATACACAATTCTAGTTTCTTAATTAATCCTACCACGAATCTCTTTCCCCTTTCGGGTCAATCGGGAAATCGTGGGGTAAGTATTACGATTAATTTGAAATGTAAGATATGGGGTATGGAATTAATAACAGAATCAAGTATACTACCCTGCAAATTAGATCAATGCTAGTAAAAAAGAAATAAACAAAAATCGACGAAAAAGGCATCGACACAAATCCCCCCAGGGGGGATGGGGAATGGGCTCAAAAGAGCCTATTCCAAAGATAATTTTATTTATTATTGGTTATAGAATCAGTGAACTGAAATTATCAGAAACTTCTTGGTCCTTATACAGGCTGAAACCAAGATTTTACAACTTTGGAAAAGTCTTGAGTTTTTAGTGAAAAAGGAGACCCCTTGGGGGATTTGAGCGCTCCTGAGGCCACTTCGGACAGCAGCTTCCTTTCCCTTCTGTCATACATGCTAAAATACAGTGAGAATATTAGAATAACAAATTCCCAAAGTCGCTTTAAGAGTACCTTTGGATCAGCCTACCTTATCTCACAAAAAATGAAGTTAAAACTAGCTAAACAGGCAGAAAAGGAACCAAGGAAAGCAAGATTTCCTTGGGATCTTGGCTTGTTGTTTGTGCAGCCAAAAAAAATGCACTGATATTGCAGAATATTGAATTTTATAATAGCGAAAGGAAATCTAATGCATGCGATCTACAAGTTTCTTTTAAATTTTCATGCAAAAAGGACGATTTCCCTACAGGTTGATCTAGAATGCTTATGAAACCTTTTTAAGTGCAAGATCTAGGTTATGAGCTATGAAATATCAGATCTATGTGTATTTTACTTTGCTGAAACATATCCAAATGAAATCACAGCTATGAACTGAACCAAGTAACCGGGTAAAGTGTTGATTTTGAGGGAGGAAGAAGAGGAGAAAAGTGCCGGTTTCCTTGAAGATCCGCAGTAGAGCTTTCAGGTGGAATGTCAAGGGACTATGCCTTTGAAATGTTTTGAGGAGAATGAAGAAGCAAAATAAATCAGCATCCTCTCCAAAGTATGAACCTGCAACTCAGCTGAAATCAAATAACTTGCCAAGAAACTTGTGAGATCCGATTAGTACATACAAAGAGATTCAAGATAACATGCATATAAGCTCATAGGACATGCTAAATCTAGATCTCAAAACATGCATCCAAGGAGAGTGACAGTCAATAAACTTATTGAACAACACCTTTCCTATCAAGATTGTAATAAGCTAATTACCAATCTTAACTACAGATCTACAAGAAATTAGCAAAAATTGACCACAGATACAGGTTACCTCAATAAAACAATGGCAATAATCATCCACACATGTAATGGCACCACACCGTATTGCCTCCAAATATTTTCTTTATTTCAAATGCAGAATTACAACAATACAATAGTAGCAGCACCTCAATCCCAGTTCTAAATAGCTTGGAAGAGGAGGTTGTGCCTGGATATACACAAAATACAAGAGATCCAGCCCAGAGGGGGGCGCAAATCCCAAGGAGATAGACCAAATATGTTGATGGAGAGTCCATCAATTCCTTATCTGTGTCTAACTAAGCCAGATCTGAGTCTCACTGAGTGCAATTGTCAATCGAAGAGCTAATCTGACTGAAACCTCAACCTGTTGACTGAAACATCCACCAAAACTCATCCAGATGAGCCAAAACGTGTTGAGGAGAGAGGGAGGGCGAAATTCCTCATAAAGGATGCTGAAGATCAACTTTGGATCTGATTTGATCACCTCCTTTAGTCAAGGATTTGTCAGATCCAGTCAATCTGCTTTAGATCTGACTGATTTCAATCAAATCGGCTGAGAATCCATTGATTTATTGATTTTGGATTTGCTCCATTATTCATCAAATTATTAATTAAAATAATCAATAATTGATTTTTGGGGCTTTCTGACCTGAGTGATGGAAGATCACTCAAAACTTAGGAAATAGTGGGTCCATGGGTTTACATGGTGCTCTTAGCTTGAAAATGAGAACCTACATGACTGAAACCGATTATTTGGCCCACTTTTATTACAAAATCAATTTTTCCAATTAAACTATTAAAAAATAGCCTATGTTTTGGAAAAATTAAAATTTAATAAAAAACATTGAAAAAACTAAAAAATTGAAAAATTGAAAAACACCTAGGGGGACTTAGACATGTTCATATGACTTAAAAATGATGTCTAGCATGCTTATACATTGACACATAGACTCTAATAACCTCAATAGGCCTAAATGCCAAGCCGACCACCCCAACTTTGGAGGTATGGAGTGAAAAACTCATAAATTATCAGTCGTTTATTCAACAACCAATAATAACCAAGGGAAAAAACACCATGGGCTGATCGGATTGACAAATGAAGTCTAAGAGACCGAGTCTTTTACAGACACTATCATGCTAGAACATTTATTACAATTCCCCCATGGGGTATGAACATGTGATATGATACAACAAGCACTTCCCAGAAGTACTTCCAAACGTCCTTTTGAAGTCCGAACAAGTCAACCCTGTCCGGTTCACCAGGCTCACTTGATAAAAAACCACTAAGTACAACTTAGGTGTTAACCATTAATACCCATGTATACCGTAATTCGACATTAAAAAATATAAATCAAGATTAGATGAGATTAGTTGGGGCCTAATCCATAACTATCCCAACCATCTCAACCATCCCAACCTTCGAAACCACTCTTTCCCAAAGTATAAATAGAGGCCTTAGGGTGGGGGCTAATCAATCGATTTTGGAGAGAAACATTATGCTGGTGGTATATCTTCAAAATATTGGAGCAGCAGAACTCAAAGTCCTTTGGTTGCAGAGGAGTCCTTGTGTCATAAGCTGGGTTGTATTCTTATCTTATTCAACACTTGTTAATAAAGAGAGTTTTTCTTCCAGTCTTGTATTGTGTCTATTTCATGTATATTGGTTTAATGAATATGTTTTATTATATTATTTATATGCTTTTCATCTAACCTCTAATATGTATATGCATGAGATATTACTTGAAGGATTTGCTCTTTGCAAGTGGAGAGGTGCATCCCTGGAAGCTTTGGAAAGAAGTGGAGTGAGAGAAGATCAAGCTTGGATCAACCATCGTTAATCGATTACGTCAATAATTTCTTCCTATTCTCTTTCCATTCTCTGTAAAAATATGATTGTCTACAAGTTAGTAGTAATTTGGTAACCCCAAACCCTAGGTTACAAGGGTACAATATCCTAAACAACACCAATGGTATTGTTGGCTTCGTAAGTACCAAACCTGCGGATTCGGTTACAAAACAAGTGAGCCAGTTATCGCTTAATCGAATAATCAAAATATGAACTCGAGGACCGTGGATCCTGGTAGTGCATCTTGTGGGACTCAAAACCCGTTGGATGCCGCTAGTGGCCATGGTTGCATTAACATAGTGAAAGATACGAATGTTGTGACACGTGCGAAAGACTATGGTACATCACAACCAGACCTTGGGAAAGAGCCTGCTCCACCTGAGAGCTCTTTGCGAATTGAAAAGCCTACGGGTAATCCTGAAGCTCTTCCTCACATTCCTAAGGGAGTCCTAAACTGTTCGGGGCACAATCCTAATTCTCGAGCTGCCTAGAACTACTCAATTGTCAAGGATTTGGGCCAGACTCCTTCTGCAATGTCTGCATTAGAAGTGCTTCAGACGTGTCCTTCGCAAAGGAAGGCCTTGTTGTATAATCTTGGGGTTGGTGATGATAGCTCTCCTTCCGTGATCAAATTTGAAACTCATGGAATCCAACCTCGCTTTCCTTACTATGTGTCTCTTCTGATTCATGTAGAGTGTCTAAACAATACCATCAAGCGCACTGTAATTGATGAAGGCGTTGTCGCTTATGTGATGTCTTTGGCTTGTTGGAAGGGCTTAGGTTGTCCCACATTGTCTAAATATGCGAACATGTTAACTGCATTTGATGGAAGATCATTTTGGCCACATGGTATACTTCCTTCCCTAGAGGTCCAATTGGGGGGGAAGACTGTTGCGATCAAGGTTGAGGTGGTTGATGCGCCCTTTGACTACAATCTCTTGCTGGGTAGGAACTGGAGGTACAATATGCAAGATGTAGCCTCTTCCATATTCCACGTGGTTCATTTTTCTTTGGATGGGAAGATCGTTACTATTGATAGAAAAATTTTCCATAATCCATCTTTAAAAGCATCATCGGGATCTTCTATCCCAATTATTGATCATTCTCAATCGGCAACTGAGAATGTGGGTGTGGGAATGTATCCTTCTCTCATGGGAACCTTTATTTGTCTTGTGCACATCCTTATGATTGGGTCTAGTCTTGGTAAGGATTTGACCTCGTTGAATTTAGTCTCGTTTCACACATCTCATATCAAGGATCTATGGATTCTTCCTTCACCGTGTACTTTGAGCGATAATTCTATACCTGCCGAGACAGACGCGTCATTTCCTGCAACATTGGTGGCGTATCAAGCTAATATTGATCATGTTGTAGAGCCTAGTCCTTCCTCTTTACGGACGAAGGAGGAGGACCCTTATGTGTTTCCTACTTGGGAAGTAGAGTCATCTCACTCTCAAGACTGCCTTGATGATTTTTTCTGTCAAATGAGGCTCTTCTTGAGGCTATGTCTAGGATAGAACAACCTTGGGGAGAGTTGCACATAGATCGTATTTCCTTCCCAAGCTTGATCGTTTAGAGTGTGATAACTTTAGGGAAGCTCTAAGCGAGAAATTTAGTAGGCCCGTGGTCCCGTTAAGCTCTCCTAGTCAGATTGCTGAAGGGAACATGGCTAACCTGTCACCAACGATACCTATCAATATTTCTCGTGTTCTTGGTAAGATTGAGAACGTGTGACATTGGGGCAGATTGTTCCCTCGATGAGATCAAGGAGTACACTAATCTTTTTAAGTAATTTTGTAATGTTTTTTCTTGGTCGTACAAAGAGATGTCAGGAATAGACCCTCACATTGTCGAACACGAAATCAAAACCTATTTGGATGCTAAGCCAATTCGATAATGTTTGCGTGCCATGAACCCTAGAAAAGTGCCTTCTATTAAAGTAGAGATAGAGAAGCTTCTCAAATATAGTTTCATCTATCATGTTCCCTTGACAGAGTGGGTTTCAAATCCCGTTCCAGTGGATAAGAAGCAAGGAACGATCTAAATATGCACTTATTTCTGTGATTTAAATCATGCATGTCCTAAAGATAATTTCCCTACACCATTTATTGATCAAATTCTGGATGAGTGTGCAGGAAGTGAGGTTTTATCCTTTATGGATGGCTTCTCTGGATATAATTAGATACAGATTAAACCCAAGGATCAACATAAGACTACGTTTATTTTTCCTTGGGGAACTTTTGCATATTGGAAGATGCCCTTCGGCCTTAAAAATGTCGGAGCTACGTTTCAACGGGCCATGACCTTTTCCTTCCATGATCTTAAAAAAATTATTGAAGTGTATTTGGATGATCTAGCTGCTCACTCTCGCTTGAGGGTGTGTCATCCTTATCATTTGAGATTGGTTTTTGAAAGATGTCATCCTTATCAGATTCAGTTAAATCCTCATAAGTGCATCTTTTGTGTGAAGGTTGGTCGTTTACTAGGATTCATTGTGTCTAGGGAGGGAATCAGAGTCGATCCCTTGAAGGTTGAGGCAATACTTCAATTGTATCCTCTACGTAACATTCAAAATATTAAATGTTTATAGGGAAAGGAAAAATTCTTGCGAAGGTTCGTGATCAATTTTCCAATTTGACCAAGGGATTGATGCATTTATTGAAGAAAGACACCCCTTTTTACTGGGAGGAGCGGGCCCAAGATTCTTTTGATGATTTGAAGAAAGCCTTGGAATCAGCCCCCGTGCTTAGTCCACCAGACTATAACCTTGATTTCTGATTTATGTGGTCACGTCTCAAGAGACAATTGGTATGGTCTTGGTTCAAGAGGATGAGGAGCTCCATGATCATGTCATCTACTATCTTAGCCGAAATATTATTGATGTGGAACTCGGTTATACCCATGTTGCGAAGCTAGACTTGGCCACCATCAATGCGATTCAGCATTTGAGGCATTACATCCTTCTTCGCCAAAATTTGGTCGTATCTCACATTAATCCATTTCAATTTGTCCTCACCAGAAGGATGCTTGGGGGAAAGTATAATAAATGGATTGTGATATTGCAGGAGTTTGATCTCGAGTTTGTTTTGGCAAAATCGAAGAAATCATTAATCTGTGCTGAGATCATATCGGATTTTCCAAATTTGGATGAAGGGGAGGTTCATGAGGATTCTCTTGTTAATGATCATATCTTTCTCATCTCAATCGCGGGCCCTTGGTACAAGGATATTATTGTTTATTTGCAAACATTGAAGGTTCCTACTAACCTCTCGTGAGATGAGCGTCGACGACTACGTCACTTAGCTAAGAACTGCCTCATAGTGGATGATACTTTGTACCATTGTGGGGTGGATTCCATTTTACATCATTTCTTAACTCATGAGGAGGCTGAGGTCGTGCTTAATGATTTCCATGGAGGGGCATGTGGTGGTCATTTATCTGGGCTTTCTACAGCCCAAAAAATCCTAAGAATGGGTTATTTTTTGTCATCTATCTTTAAATATTGTGTTAATGCAGTCAAGAGGTGCCACCCTTTCCAGGTGTTTGCACGAAATATGCACTCTCATCCTACCCCTTTGCATCCCATTATCATTGTCGGTCCCTTCACCAAGTGGGGGGTCTATTTTATGGATTGTAACCCATCTTTGGCTAGGGGACACTATCATATTATTGTGGCTGTTGATTAGTTCACGAAATGGGCAGAGGCTATGCCCACTATCAAATCTGACGGCGAAACAGTCATGCATTTCATATTTAACCAAATTATCACCTGGTTTGGCATTTCGAGGGAGCTTGTCACTGACCATGGAAGGCACTTTCACAACAAAATGATGGAAGAGTTGTCTTCGAAGTTAGGATATAAGTAAGAGCATTCATCTTCTTATTACCCTCAAGCGAATGGACAGGTTGAAGTAATGAACAAGTCACTTAAGTCCATTCTCCAATGAACCATCGCACAAAGAAAGACTATTTGGCATATCATGTTGTATCCTTCTTTGTGGGCCTATAGAACCGCGGTCAATACTGCCACCTATTTTTCTCCCTATCAACTTGTGCATGGGGTGGAGTCAGTATTACCGGTTGAATGCAAAATCCCTTCTTAATTTGAAGCTAGCTGTGGAGATTTTACCAGAGACTTCCACATTGGAAGAACATCTAGTCCACTTGGAGCAGAGTCGAGATGCTTTAGTGGCTCTTGAGGTTAACAAGAGTCAAGTTAAATTCTAGTACGATAATTCTGTTCATCCTAGGAGATTTAGTGAAGGTGACTTGGTCCTTTTGTGGGATCAAGATAAGGAACCCTTGGGGGTAGGAAAATTTAACCCGATGTGGCATGGCCCTTATGTGTTCAAGCGTGTATTAGATAAAGAAGCCTATGAGTTGGTCAATTATGAAGGGACGGCCTTGATGGAGCCTAGAAATGGGCTCTATCTTAAGAAATACTATGCATGATCTTCAGCCATGACTGATTTTTGTATATTATTGTACATTTTTCATAGCGTATTTTGGTGTTTTTATGGTGATTGGGTTTGTTGATTAGCTTTTGTTTGTTATCGTAGATGTAGATGGAGTATTCGGTTTACATAAGATTCGTTGATGGTGCTATCCGTCACACTCAAAACTCAGCTTCGGTTGCTTGGGTGATTTATACTCCTATGGGTCAAGTGTTGTCTTCAGGAGGCGTATGTTTACAGCCTTCATCAAACAATGTTGCTGAATAAAGTGTCATGATTGAGCTATTGCGTGATGCCATTTCACATGGTGTCCTTTCTCTTAAGGTACGTCTTGATTCGCAGTAAGTGGTATTACAATTTAATGGATTGTATCATGTTAGGGATCTGACATTGCTACGAATATTCTTGCGTGTAAGATTTTGTTGTAATCTCACAGATCACATAAGGTTACCAATAATACACACTAAAACATATATAAATAAATACTAAAACATATATAAATAAATAGAGACAAGAGATAAGAATAAATAGGTGAATAACAGATTATATTATATAAAATGAGTCCATACAACACAGAGAAATTAACTGATTTCTCATCTGGCTCAACGGCCTAATATATATGATTACAGAACGGTTACAAAATAACTACATGTCGGTTCGGTGAACCAACACGACCATAGGTGGTCGACCTAATCTCTATCTTTAGTCGGTCAACCGAATTAGTTAGTTGATCGACTAAGTCGGCTCATCGACTTAGCCGGCTGATCGACTAAGTCGGCTATCGTTCAAGTCAACTTATCGACTTGCTCCTTCTACATCTCCCCCATGAACAAAACGTTTCTTCGTCTTGAAGAAACAGGGAGGTACAAAATTCTTGCTGGTATTTAGTAGTTATTGCGGTGGGCTATGAAGTCTGATGGTTGGTCTTTTCTGTACGCAGACTTCTACAATGGTTGGGGCTGTTACTGCGAGGTGATGTTCGAAATCTATCCAACTCTGCAAAATTTTCTGGATGTCGATGGTGAGTGTGGTCAAGCCTGATAAGATCGACATCTTTTCTGAGATGGAGACTTCAGCTATCCTCTCCATTTCGGGACCCATAAATTGGTCCTTCTCCTCTGCAGTCTTGATAAGTCGTTTCATCTGCGGGAAGATGATGTCGACTTTCTCTAAGTTAGGGAGAGCTTATTGCACCCACTAATGTGCTTCCCTTTCCAGTTTCTACAGTTTGGCGGTTTCAAGCACTATCTGTTCTTCTATTTTTGTTTTGAGTGCTTCTTCAGTGGTTTTCCTGCTCTCCACTGCCTGAATCCCTTGCCGATTCTGTCATGTCTACTGGTAAACTTTCCTGTAGTGATTAGGCCAGTCTCTTAGTACTTCTTCAGTTACGATAGACTCCTCCATATGATCCTGCAGTACTTTATATGCTTCATAAAATGCAGTGTGCAGTGCCATTAGGAGTCGGGCAGTTTCCTCTTTTTGTTCCTCCTTGGTTTCCTGAATGTGCGCTTGGAGGGTCAACACCATGCTCTCAAATAGCTAATATGCTCTTTCCAGCGGTTTATCTGTGTCGATCTCTATGGGGCCCGGCATGACGAACTGGGCCAAATTCTTGCATTTGTCGAGAAACAAGACCTGTTCTGTGTTTTTGTCCTTGAGTTCTTTATTTCTTCGCTCACTCCTTGTCTTTGCTTCACTCGCTAGGGTTTTGAGGAGTTGTCCCATCTCTGTGTCAGTCAAGGAGCTTTCATCCTTCAAGCTAATTTGGAGTTTGGAGGGCTTTCCATGATGCTCCTTCTTCTGTTTCTCCTTCCTCTTCTTATGCTTTTCTTTATCTGCTTCCTGTGTACCTGCAACAGTCGAGGAGAGATATTTGGTTTGTGGGTTAGAGGCTGATGGTTTGTCTATTTGGGGAGGTGGAATGACTACCACCTCTGGTTGTGTGGATGTAGTCGGTTGTGGTGGACCTGCCTCTAAGTCAGGGCGTGGTGGTGGTGGTGGAGATGGTGGTGGTGGTGGTGATAGAGTTGGAGAATGGTCGGGGGTGATTGGTTTGGGAGAGGTATGGTTGAGTGGTGGGTCTTCGGGTCGAGGGTGTGAGTTTAGGTCGGGTTCTCCCTCAGTAGGTGCAGTGGTTGGTAGGTCGACTTGGGGTATGGGGTCGGTCGGTGCAATAATGGAGGACCGATGTGTAATCACTTTGGATTCCTTGTCGGGATTTTTTTCGAAAATCAACTAGATGGTTGCAACGATTGGGGTCTATGTGCCCTATTGTTGTCCTCTGGACGTGAAGATAGGTGCTTTTGTAGCGATCTTCTGGGCCGACGTAAACAATGCAGGTAGTTTCTCAAACAAAGCCTGCAAGTCCCTATCTCTGTCGATTTTTTCTTTTACAACCTCCGTCATCGCACTTTTTTATAAGTCGAGGGGGGTGACTGACTGTTGTGCCAGTGCTTGTTCCTTGGTTATTTGCGTTGGTGATGGGGGTGGAGGCATCGACACAATATCGACGACGTTTTCAGGCATCGTCGTAGTCTTTGCTTTCTTTCGTCGACCTGGTTGTACTTCGGCGTCGACAAATCACTGGAACTAGGTTTTGACCGGCACTTTATTTGTTGTGGCATCCTCTATGATGTCGAGGGCCATGCTGCTAGTTCGTCCTCATCCTCGGATGATTCGGAAATGATAAGCTTGCGCTTACCTTTACCTTGTTGTTGTTCTTGTGTTTTTATTTTCTTCCTGGCTGCTGTTATTTTTTTTGAGAGTTTTCGAATAATGCCTTTTGTAACAGCATACTTAGGGTTGTCGATTTCTGTCTTGCCCGTCTGTTCCTGAGTCAAGACGACACTTTCTGTAGCTGGAGGAGTTATCTATTGTTGTGGCTACGGCTTTGGCTTTGTGGTTTGGGGTTCTATTCTTTTTGCAATCAGAGGTTTGATAGTTATCTGCAGTTGACCGGTGTGTTCGACCGGTGTCTCCTCCGACACAAATGTGCTGATATAGAAGTTGAGCTCATAGTCTTCCTCTTTTTCTTAGTCTGTGAGCAGCTCCTCGATCGAGAATTTGATATGTTTTGCTGCTGGTGGTACTGGTATTTTTGTTTTGGCCTGTCGAGACAGTTCCCAGAAGATCTGGTCGACAGATGGATAGTAGTCGAGGGCTTTGGTGTTGGAATCATCGCCCTACATGTACCACACCGAGGTATGGTCAAGCTCTAGCTGGATGTGGTAGTTCATGGGTAGATTTCGTCGGATGTTTTGAGGCACCCTCCATCTAGTCATGTGGACTTTGACCTATTGGAACCAGTTCTCCAACAATACTTTCCTGCACTCAAGTTCATGCAATGTTCCTTTCTGGGAGAAGGGTTTAAATCTCCACATGTCGAACTTCGATGGTTCCCGAAATACTGGACTCCCCTCTGGGCAGATGTGGTACATGACAATCCATAGGATGAGGAAGGGGAACTTGATGATTCCCCCCGTTTCTTGACATCTCTCATAGATGGTCTTCACCATGTCGGTGACATAATCACCCCATCTGTATATTCGTCCGTTAGTGGCAATGGTGTCGACGGCTTCTAGCATCTCTAACTTAAGGTCGTTGCCTCGACCTGCTAGAGTGAGTGTGGTTGCAATGATTTTGGATACAATCTGTTGCGTTCGGGTTGTGATTTGTCTAATCATCATCCCCTTGGATTTTTTACCAGAAGGTGACCCAGTGAGCTCTTCGACCAGTCCTTCTTTGATTCTGACTAGTACGAGGTCTCCTCCATTAGCAAGATCGGTCAGCTTGGAGATGACATCTCCAGAGATGTCAACCGGCTCGTCGAAGTAGAACCGGCCATTATGATACCGACTGATTATGAACTTGACAGCAGTTTCCTTCGTGCCACCAAAACTGGCCATCAACGGTGCATTGGCATAGTTGAAGAGAGTGTTGTGTTTGATTTTCTTTGTTGTTTGAGTGGCCTTTTTTCGACAAAGGCCCATTCTTGTATTTCAGTCCATAGATTTTTCCATGAGCCTTCCTAAACTTTGGTGTTTTTTATGTTTTTCAGCCTGTGGACTAAGGGTGTATCCGCGGCCTGTATCTCCTTGGCTTTGGTCGAGGCTCTAGTTTGTTTGGGGGCCATTGTGTCAGTTTGGTGGTCGATGTCACTAAGGAGATCTCAAGTTTTGAGTCGACTGGATGCTCTAATGCTCTGTCTGTATAGGTTGCGATGAATGATCCTTCGGTGTTTGAATATTTATAGGCAATGATGTGGTTGTGTGTGGCGATGGGTGTATTAATGGCAGATGTGATGTTCCAACTGGAATACGTGAGTGTGTGTTAATGGAGGATTTCTTTCGGTGCTCGATGTCATGAATGCGCGATGGGACTATCGAAGTCATCAGTTGATGTCGGTAATGAGAATGGTCGATAGAGCTAGTCGATCGATGAAAGTGGTCGATGGTGCTAGGTCAATGGTCATGATGGCGGTTGTCGAGATGGTGATTTTCGGACATGGTTTTCTGTCTATAGGGTATTTTTTGTTTTTGGAATTTTTAGTTTTTTATGGATTTTGGTTGACGGTTATGGTCGTTATTTTTTTTTTTATTTTTTTTTTAAGATTAGTTTTTGTAGCGTTTTAGTCGGGCTCCATTAACGAGATTCTGAAATGCTATGCCCTGTAACGTCCTTAGTCAGACTAATCCATTGGGATGTATCTCTTTGACAACGTAAGGTCCCATCCATTCTGTGTGGAGCTTCTTAGGTTTTCCTTTGACCCGACTATTGTATAGTAAAGCAAGGTCACCGACCGACAGGTTTTTGTTCTTGATGTTGCGGTCGTGCCATGATTTCTGTTGTTGCTTCTAGATTTCTTGGTTTTATATAGCCATGAGTCAGTGCTCTTCCAGTTTGCTGAGTTGAAATAGTCGGTCCTTCCTTCCCTATTTGACATCAACATGTAGTATTTCTGCGATAATAGGTGTCTGTTGTCAAAAGTGTAGTGGAACTATTGCTTCTTGTCCATAGACTAGTCGAAAGGGAGTTTGGTCGGTCGATCGTTTATAGGTTGTTCTATATGCCCATAAGACTGCAAGTATTTTCTCATCCCTGTCGTCCTTATCAGCATTACATATTTTAGTTAATCCTCTTGTTAATGTTTTATTGAAAGCTTCAATTGCTCCATTCGACTGAGGATGATATGTTGTACTCCGACGGTGGTCGATTTGGAACTGGTCAATTAGGGTTTTGATAGTTTTGTTGATAAAGTGTGTCCCCTATTAGCTAATTACGGTTAGTGGACATCCAAATCTAGTGACGATGTTCTCATAGATAAACTTAGCATCTATCTCACTAGAACATGTATCGATCGGTTCAGCTTCTGCCCATTTAGTGACATATTCCACTGCAGTAATGATATACCTTGCACCTGACCTTTTTGCTGGTATAGGAAATGGTCCTATGAAGTCTATAGCCTAGATTTCAAATGTGAGACTAGGGTTTACTATTATCAAGGGCATTTATGTACTAGGAAGGGGTCGACCCAGTCATTGACATCTGTCACATTGACTAACAAAATTTTTGCAATCTCTGTGGAGCGTCGGCCACCATAATCCTGACTGTTGGATTTTCTTTGCAGTTGTGTCTGCTTGGAAATGTCCTCCTGCAGGTCCATAGTGTGCTTCATGGATAATGTGGTATCATTCATGTTCTAGTTCACATCTTCTAAGGATATCATCTAATCTCATTTTGTATAAAAATCCATTGATGATACTGTATGGTGCAGCCTTCATAGCTAAGATCTATTTTTCTTGGTGCTCATACCTTATGGTGCATGTCCATCTTCTAAGAATTGAGCTATTTCCTCTAGTTCTGCTGGAACTGCTTTTATCCGAAATAAATGTGCATCAGGTGATTTTTCGTCGACTCCTGACGGTTCTTCTCCTGTGTCGATTCGGGATAAAGGGTCGTGACCGACATTTAACTTGCCTGGTCGGACAACAACTTCAAACTCAAATTCTTGGAAGAGAAGTAGCCATCGACAAATCCGTCCATGATGGAGTGGTTTATTGATGAGATACTTCAGGGCATGATGTTCGGTATAGAATATAAATGGATTAGCTAATAGATAATGTCTATATTTTGGTAGGGCAAAGACCATTCCTAGGGATTCTCTTTCTGTGGTCGAGTATTTTCTTTCAGCATTGTTTAATTTGCAGCTGCTATAAACTATGGGATAATCCATTCCATCATCTCCTAGTTGAGTTAGGATTTCTCCTATTGCTAGGCCTGATGCATCAATATGAACATGGAATTTGATCGATCAATTTGGAAATTTTAGGATGGGGACTTCGACTAGTTTTCTTTTTAATTTTTCGAATGATATGTGGCACTCCTCTGTCCAGTTAAACTCTTGATATTCCCTTAATATCTCTTCAAGAGGATAGGTCATATCTTAATATTATCTTATGAATTTTCTGTAATAGCCTGTGTGGCCAAGTAACACCCTGACTTGTTTGGGATTTACTGGTGGTTTCAAGTCGAGGATAATTTTAATCTTTGCAAAGTCAACCTTAATACCTTCCTTACAAAATGTTCCCTAATAATATCCCTATGGGGGTCACAAATATGCATTTCTTGATGTTTAAGGAAATTTGAATCTGTTGACATCTTTCCAGCATAAGTCTGAGCCATTTGCAATGATCTTTTAGCGTGGAGTATATTGTCCAGTCATCAAAGTATACTGCCATGGTCTTGTAAATGTATACTTGAAATGTTTTAACAACAATTCGAGAGAACACTGCAGCTGCATTCTTTAATCCAAAAGACATAACTTTGTAAGCAAAGGAACCAAATTCACACACAAAGGTTGTCTTCTTCTGGTCTTCTTTAGCTATTGGCACTTGGTTATAGCCTGAGAATCCATCTGTAAATGAGTAGCATTCATGTCCAGCAACTTCATTCAAGATTTCATTTGCATAAGGTGTTGGAAATGGGTCTTTCAGTGCTACTTTGTTTAGTTCCCTGAAGTCGACACAAATTCTTAGTCTGGTCAGGTCATGTTTCTTAGGTTGAACCACCATTGGACTTTCCCATTCTGATGGGTCAATAGGGTAGATGATGCCTGCTGCTAACATGTTATCAATTTCCTTTTTTACTATCTCCTTGTATTTGTGAGCTAGTTTATAAGGCCTTTTCTTCACAGGTTGAACATCGGGTTTAGTATCAATTCTCATTTCTCCCATTTCATGGACTAAGCCTTTGAGGTCTTTATAATCTCTAGCAAATACATCTTGGAATTCCCTTAGTAAGTTCATTATTTCTGTGGTCTGTTCTTCGCTCTAGTAGTCACCAATCTTTGCAATTTTTGGTCGATCATCATTTGAGATGTCGAATTCTTTAGTTTTGACTTTAGCATCTAGCCATTATAGGGCTTTGGCTTCATTGATCAGTTGACTTCCTTCTTTGAACTGTGAGAATGTGGTAGGGAAGTCGGCTGCAGTCATTTTGTTGGTATCTGTTTTGTTTGTTGTTTCGACTTTCAAGATGGTGCAAATAGGTTTTGTTGTTTCGACATGGTTGGATTTCCATATAAAGTTTTTCCTTCTGTGTTTTCGTTTTCTAACTGTAATCTTGTCGACTGTGGCTTAAGCTGTGTTTGTATTGTGTTGCATTGCTTTGTCTTTCGATGATCTTGTAAGGGTTTATTTTCAGTCGGCTGGATAAATTCTTTAATTTGTTTTGTTGTTTCGACCAGATTTTCATTTTGAGGTATAAAGTTGAAGTCTTGAATAAAATTTTCCCTGAGTTCATGCCATAAGAAGGTTTCACCTCTAGCTTCTTCCATATTGTACCATTTTTTTGGTAAGTCAGCTAGGGTTGATGGGAACAAGTGGGGCCATGCTCGTTCATCCTTGTATCCAAGTCTTCTCCACTCCTTTTCATAGGTTTTGATATGATCTTCTGGGTTCTATCCTTGAGTGAATACAGGTATCTGAGCTTGTTGGGTTAACTTCTTTCCTCCAAACCTTTTGACAAAGTAAGTCGAAGCAGTTGTCCAAGTCTGTAGTCTTGTCTGATGGGTATCCCACCATCTAGCAGCTTGTCCTGTAAAAGTTTCAACTAGGCTTTGAAGTCGGCCATGTTCACCAATATTTTTGGAAACTTGTTCAACATGCATGACTGGTGATTCCCTTTCCTTATATATTGGTAGTTGTGTAGTATTCAGGTTGGTCGGTTGTAAGGTAGGGTGTTCCCTAATTTTATTTTCAAAGATTTTTGGGATAGTGGACACTATGAAGCACTGTTGGGTGGGATTTTTCTGCACTTTTTGTATAGTCCAGCACCCTCTTGCTTGTATTTCATAGTTCTCGATCTCCCAATCGTATAATTCAGCGTCGGAGTTATAACCAACTGAGTCTTGGTTACCTAAGTGAAGTTCTCCATGGATGTTTGGTTCTATGTAATCTGCATTGTTGTGGATTTGGTAGAGTTGTCAGACATTGACTTCTTCATCAATAGGTTCAGTCCAAGGTTCCCCTTGAGATGGATGAATGGGTACAATGACTTTTTTTTCCATTTCCTTTTAATTTGATTCGTTCCTTATCCAGGGATATGGATGCTTTCATCTTTCTACCCCAAGGTCGACTGACTAGCACTGGGAAGGAACTAGATCCTTCCTTTGGGTCAATGATTTCAAAGTCGACCTTGGTCGAGATTCCTTATATAGTCGTGTCGAAGTTTTTCTAGACTCCAATGGGTTCAATTAGGCCTTGATCGGCTAGTTTCAGGTATATTCCTGACTCGTAAAGTTCAGGTCTGCCTATTTGTTCCCAAGTGTCACGAGTCATGATGTTTACTTGTGAGCCGAAGTCGAGCACTACTTGTCGTATGTGGTAACCTTCGATTTCCAAGTCGACAAGTGGGTCGGCATCACCTTTGTCTTTTTTATTTAAGCTGCAGATGTTCTTTGTTTGTTTTTCAGAGTTGGTACCTTTTATTTCATACAGCAAATCGATAAACTGGGATATTGAATTGTCTATTTGAACGAGCTGGATTAATTCATTTATTGTGTTAGGTTGACTGTTATGAACGTTTTCTTGTCGTGCAATTTCTTTGAATACATTAGTTGCCTCTTTTTATATTTGTTTTTCCTTCAATGGGTCAAGATAGACATCTTTCTCTTTTATTTTATTGATTCGTGGGTTATCAGCTCCTGTTTTTGTTCCTCGTCGAGTTACAATATGTAAATTTTTGGTGGTTATTACATCATTTTTTTGCACACGGGACAAGAAATTAACATTTTTTTCGTATTAATTTTTTCTAACATGGTAGCACAATCCTCTAGTGAGTGATCCCCTACCCCACAGTGAGTATAGAATTTGAGATCAGTCCTGTCTTTATATGGACAGTCTGTGTACCGATGACCCTCTTTATAACATGTGAAGCACTGGATGGGTCAACGTGGTTGGTTGTCATGATTCCCAGGGAATCGACCTCGTCCTCCATAGCCTGGGCGTCGATTGTCGTACCGGCATTCATATCGTCGACCATCATATCTCTGACTGTTCGGATCATTTTCTAGATTGTTTTGCTCGTTATGATGTGCCACTGCATTAGTTTGGTAGACCACCTGATAGTTCTGTCGGTTCTTCAGGTTCAACTGACAGTCAACCGTGTTATGAATTTTGGTCTCGTAGATGGCACACCAGGAGGCCTTGCCGTTCCTCATGTTGAACGGGAAATCCTTTTTCGAGTATCTCCATGCTCCTGGAAAATGTCGCAAAAGGACTTGGTCTGTACGAATCGAACGTCCTGTCGGCTGTACTCTTATCGACAGTTATCCTTAGAATGGCCGACTGTCGAGCATTTGGTGCACCAGATCTCCTGATTCTTGAGGCTTAACTCTTTTAGAGACTTCTGTACATTCTCAAGTTGTTCTTCCAATCTGTGGTCCGTGGGGTAAGCGGGTATGTCTTCGTCCATCTCCACCTGAAGAGCTTTTGTTAGTGCATCTTCGTAAGTTTTGAACATCTCTAGACTGATGTGTCGGTGCACATTCTGAGATATCCCTACAAGAAACCACTGGATTAGTAACTGTTCATCTATAACATAATCCAGCTAGCTCAGTAGGTATTTCCAATGCTTATCATAGTCACAGACAGATTCCCCTAGCTTTTGTGATGTGGTTTTTAGTTTTTTCGCGGCCAGGTGCTTAGCATCTGGAGTTTTGAAAAATGACAAAAATTGCGCCTTAATCTCAGCTTTTGTTGCTCTGGGTTTTCTTTCTGAAAAGGTCATGTACCACGTCAATTCCCTTTTCCTTAAGGAACCTGCGAACTATGCCATTTGTCTATCTTCGTCTGTAACTTGGTTGGCCTCCCAAGTCGACTTGTAGATGAACCAGTGTCATCTGGGGTCCTCATCCCCCTCATATAGAGGAATGTGAGCCGATATGTGACCCATGTCTGAATCACTGTCACTGCTCTCAGGAGGTGGCAGCGGTGGAGGTGGGGGTGGTGATGAGGGTGGTGGGGTTATTGGTGTATTTATCTCTACGGAACTTTGGTCAACGAAACTTCCGTTCCCGTAGGTTGTCGATTCTTCATCGACTTGCAGTCGGTTGATGTCGACTTCTGCTGTCAATGGTCCACTACAACTATTTGTCCGTGGTTCTGAATGTTATTTTTCTTTTAAAGCTGTATTTGGCAGGGGGGGCACTCCTTCATGTGTAGGTAAGAGCAAATGGATACTTCGGTGGGAGGGTGCCACTTGAAAGGTCACCCAGTTCCCTTCCTCTGGTCGACGTATAATGAGGTGTCATCTAGTGTACATGTCGTCACCTAGTCGACTCCATTAACTAAATTCACCAGCTCATAGTCGTAGGTCATCTTCAACAATAGTCTGTATTCGAGTACGCTAATTCAATAGAGAGAGGGTTGTTCCTTCATTGGGAGCTCTTAATTAGAGAGCTTCTGGCTACTCTATCCACAATTCTTCCTCTGTAGGGGACGCTTCTTGTTCCACACCTTCTTCATGTTGGTCATGACCCGACTCTGGCAGATTCTCTTCCTGGTCGTTCTCCCTAGGAATCCTTTCTCTGTGCAGCTCTAAGGCTCTTTTTCGTCTTTCTTCCCTTCTCTGGTGTCTTTCTTCTCTCTCTATTTTCTAAATGTCTGACATACCTTCGTATGATACTATTCTCTTGAGTTCCCTTTTAGTCGACTTCTCATTACTGGTGACTGGTATCTGTTTCTAGTCAACTAGAATCCACTATACTCTATCTCGACATATGACCAGCTACCCCCCCATAGCCTACCCGATGGTTTTTAGAAAGCCCGGATACTTCGGTCTATTTTCTTAGGAAGTATTCCCACTCCCTTTCTGCAATGAATTTTTCCCACTTCCTCTACTTCTCTACCCAGTTAAAATTTGATGGCAGTTCGTGAAGTGATGGACGAGGTTCGACAATATGCCCTGCTCCTTTCTCGATCAAAAATTTGAACAGCAAGGTCAGTAGGGAACATAGAAATTGTTCGGTGAGATCTGTGTAAAATTTCTCCTTGACTGTTTCCACCGAAGTTCTGTCTTCGACTGCTTGCTCCTCACAGAATTCATCGGCGATTTTCTCAAACCACTCCAACAAGTTTTTTCTACCTCCGCGAATCAGTTTTTCTAGCAATTGTTGTTCTTTAATCCCGTCCGGCTTTCTCATCCAGGAATTTCTTCAAAAGTTGGGGCACTGATTTGACAAAATTTTCATGCGTCTTTGTGAAAAATCTTTCTTTTTCTTGTGCGATTTTTAATATGTTCCTTCGCGCGTAATTCTGCAAATAGTTTGCAACTTTACGTTCCCACCAGTCCTTAATATCCTGCTCAGGTATCATCTGTTTGCATACATTCCAGTCGTGTACTACCGA
>LPNX010859439.1:132219-186870 GCA_001517045.1 Pseudotsuga menziesii | reverse complement strand
ATGGAACCAATGTTGTAATCTCACAGATCACATAAGGTTACCAATAATACACACTAAAACATATATAAATAAACAAAGACAAGAGATAAGAACAAATAGGTGAATAACAGATTATATTATACAAAATGAGTCCATACAACACAGAGAACTGAACTGAGTTCTCATCTGGCTCAACAGCCTAATATATATGATTACAGAACGGTTACAAAATAACTACCTGTCGGTTCGGTGAACCGACACGACCTTAGGTGGTCAACCTAATCTCTAGATTTAGTCGGTTGATCGACTAAGTTAGCTCATCGACTTAGTCGACTGATCGACTAAGTCGTCTATCGTTCAAGTCGACTTATCGACTTGCTCCTTCTACATATTTCTAGAACGGCAATTTGAGAGCATAACATACATTCACATTACGAGAAATTTTAATCAATTTGTTGATTCATATGCTAACTATGTAGTATATTGACATTTGTTTCACAGACAATAAAATCATTTCACAAACACATTTTACACATGTAAATAGAATAATAACCAATCATCATAAATATTTTTCAGTAAGTCCAAAAAAGGTGACGTCATAATACATAAGTGTCATATACAAAATTGGGGCTTCCGAGCCACCAAAATATACTACATGGTCATACAAAAATATACACCCAGGTCTCTAAGCGTGAGGTGGAGGAGGGTGTTGATCATGGTAGCACACCACGGCTCTAGCTAGTCGGCGAAATAATCAAACCCATGCCCATGGTAATCCAACCACCTGGCACAACATGGCCTCAGGAAATTCCTTGACTTGCACCATGGGAACCCTCTGTTTCAAGCGAACGAAGGTTGTGTGAATGCTTTGGAGTGTCTGCTCCGCATCCACACCCATGATCTCATCACCTCTTCCCCTCCGTCAATGACGAGGAAATCCATCTGATCATCTTGGTCTGTCATCACACCAAAAACATGTCTTTTGATTTCATATATATCAAAAAATATAAAAATATAAAAAAGTAATTCAAAAAAAAAATGAGTTGGGATTCATTACCTATGTCTCCATATGTTGCTCCTAGTGGTAGGGGCATATCTGGATCTCCACAGAAGTTGATCCCTGCATAGGGATATTCATCTATGGCAATGATCTGTCTACGCCACCAAAGGAAGAAGTTTGTTGGGTAGGGGTTGGAAACCCTTCCCCCTCCCATTCTCTGCATGACATTGGCCCAACATAGATGAGTCGGATCCCTAAATCCATGTGGAGAAATGTCAACTCTAGGGCTTAGCCCTGGCACCCGCTCGAAAAAGAATGCACTCAATATGTTGCTAAACCCAAAGTTCCGTACCCTGCCCATCTTGCAATAACTAAATTGTTGCTTCATGTTGCTTAGCATTGAGGTACTTCAGTCATATATCGTAGGCCCTGTGCACTCTACAGCATAGAACATTATTGGCCTTGAGGCCTGGTGGAGTGATGCTAAACCTGCGATCCTGCCCAATGACAATAGTATGGCTTTCAGCCCTAGGTTCTAGATTGATTTTGTCGATATTTGACTCCCAACTTTCTCTGTATCGGGAAGGCAATACACAGCTATGTACTCCTCTATAGTCAACCCGCCTACTGGCCCTCGGGATCGGAGGTTTACCATCTCCCCTCGACAGGATAAACTTGTGATAAAATATATGTCCTCAACTTCTATGATGAGCAACATGTCATCCAACTGAAAGGTCTCAGAGTCTGGATCATAGTAATCCACTAGTAGCTGGAGTAGCCTTGGCTTAGCCCTCAAGCTGCCAAGGCACCAAAACTTAGACAACCCACAATCCCTCAGTGCTTGTTGAGCCATGAGATTAGCCTGCACAGCATCTTCAACATCACCATGTTCTCTCTCTCTCCATTCTAGCACCATCCTACACAAACATTGCTAAGTTTCATCAATATTTACCTTTTAAAATCATCTTTGCGGCCCTGTATGCGACTATTTTTTAAACATCTACGTATGTATGCGGGTATCGTGGTCTTTTCGCATATATCCAGCCCTATACACGGAAAAATACTCGATTTCCATGTGGGCAGAAACACACTATTTGGGATGGCCTAAATAAAAAAAATTGACCACTAAATCTAAAAAATGTTGCATGAAAGTGAAAGAGGAGGGCATGGGTATTTACCTAGACCAAACGCAAGTGATTTCACCAGAAGATGCTCCCGAAATCAACTCTTTAAATTCTGGATACAAAAGCACTATGGTGGGTGAATTTTCAAAATGGTATGAATTTTTTTTTCACTATTTTATAGAAAAAAAATTGAAATTTTTACCCACTTTCTATAGTTTTTTACTGCTTCTGACAATTTTGGACCGTTTGGACTAATATGATGTTGTAGGAGCCCATTTTGAGCTTTTGACTGATTCTTCGATCCATTCATTCCTATTACAGGTATCATGTCTAAACTGGCATATAGGTTAGGATTTCACATTCTCCTACATTTTGCATGACCTTATGACCGTTTCATCTTAACCTTAGGTACGAACCCATTCCATGATGTTACAGAACCTTCTTGTTGCTATTAGAAGTGGTGTTATGTGAATGGTAGAGCTTTCCCATACATGAGCGCCCTAGTTAGATCCTCTGTTGCATTTGGTTCCCATGCTGACAATTATCCTTTAGGTTGTGGGAGTCCTTTGTAGCCCTGCCATGTCTTTGAGCAAGAGCTTCATACTCCTCTTGAACTATATGTTGGCCATCTCACCGGGACTCCATTGTATGTATCAAGTTATAATTGATTTTTCATGAATTTTGATTTCCTTCTTGAGCTTTATGTCGGCTCCCTGACTTTGAGTTATCGGCCATATAGCCCGAACTTGTCTCATGTCTAGCCAAGCAGAGCATTTTTACATATCTTTTGTAGCTTGATCATCCCTTTTACCTGGAGGAGACCTTCCCCTGAGTGTCATTATCCTACACATATCTCTTTGCATTAAGCATAGGCATGTTCCATTTCTTGGAACTAGTTTTCTTGTCCCCTGACACTCGTCTCCTCCTAGATTTGTACTATAAAGCACTTTTATTCTTTTTCAAGCTTTTCAAAATATCTGAAAAAAAATTCCAAAAAAAAAAACCAAAAATCTAGACAGGAAAAGATGTTATCTTTGGTAGCAATCATGTCGTGTCTCCTTGGAACAAAGCACTGTATATCACATCCGTTGGTTGGGTTATTAGTTTGACTTTAGGAGTTGTACTCGTTACTCTAATTTTATCTCCACCGATTGGTTAAGCTTCCTGTCCCTATGGAGCCTCTATTGATGCCTCCTGTGTCACAGAAATGTCCCAGTTTGCATATCGAGTCCATGTTGCCTACCTTCAGCCACCATTCTCCTTTATGCTCTGGTTCAAAGGAAGTTGAAGCCTGAGTCGACCATTCCTTAGTTATCTTGACTTTGCATGTCAACCATTCCTGGTACTGTTACTGGTTCATGCACATCTTGTTCAAGCTCTTCCACATTATATAGTGTTGTTGAGTACCTCATGTTTGTTGATGGTGGATGCATTAATGACCTCCTTCCAGTGGATTCCATTCCATCAACTTCAAATCATTTATTCTGGAATAGGATTCTAGATTTATTTGAGTGCCTTGAGACTTACAGTCATCAGTGGTAAGTTCTCTCGCCATCAACAGTTTTGGGAATACATCAATCTCCCCCGATCGAGGAATTCTTCCAAGTGTTCGACCTCAACACATCTATTCACACTTGTTGGATTGCACTATGTACCTTGATTCCCATTTTCATTATCGGTGGGTGATCTTGCGTCTATTAACGGTATACATCAATGACCGATAAACAGACGATGGCCTACTATGTTCGACCTCAACAAATCTATTTGCATAGTAGGACATGTACTCGTAGAGGTCCATCTATAATACCTTCCAGCTTTGTGGCATTCCATATATGCTACCTCCTTGATTGTGCCAGTGTTCATGAGACTTCATCTCTCGTGATTTGATTCCAGTGTATAGCAAACATCTTCATCCACTATGGAGATATTGATCCATTGTGTATCTTCAGTGATTATGGATATCTTGATCCGTTGTATATCTTCATACACTTTGGAGATTCTGATCTATTGTATATTGTACGTGGCGATGACCACACATGTCACATTTTGTATATCATACCTATTCAAGGCCATTGTACTCTTATGTAACCGGGACTGCTATATGTATTTGCAGTCATATGCAGAGATTGATTATTGTATTGTATTGATGAGTGGCTGGTTCTTCCACCTAGGTCTTCATTACTCCACTTCTGGGATGGATTTTATAATGTATTTCAGCCATCATGTTACCCCTCTGACCTCACACATTAGGGGCATCTATTATAGCTGATTTTACCACACATGGTTAATCACATATTGATGGCCTTCCTTGTCCCTCTACAGACTCTTTAGACCCCATAGACTTATATTATACTTTGATGTTCCAATTTCATCCCTAAAAAACACCGGTGTACTTTTGTACGCAGCTTTTAAACCCATACTCGTGTGTACACTTGACTTTTGACCTCAAACACGCGTACATCGGGATGTGTGCATAAGTCCAAATATTTTTGGAGTTTTCCTCATAAGATTCCAAAGATCTTGAATCTTGGCCTTCCATATGCCTTGAGATCGCTTGGATTTGACCCTCCATTACCCTTTTGGAGTGCTATATAAGGAACCCCTTGGATACATTGAATAAGGGGAATTGAAGAGCAAATAAATTATAGTCCATTGTTGCCACAGTTTTCATATACTTGAGTGTGCATCCCTTTGTCCCTTTGGAGCACTTTGCGTTCTTCCCAATATTTCCTTTCTTGTGAGATTTCTATCGATAGATGGAGGATTGAGGTGGTGGAGGCCCAGGTGGAGGACTCGATTTCTCCGGTTCGTAGATGTGCTAACAAAGGTTGTCACTATTGTAATATCTTANTTATGTGCATTTGAATATGAATATTGAATCCATGGATGTATTTAATTGCTTATACATTGTTGAATATATATGCTAGAGTAGGTCTAACACATTATTATATACCATGCTTGTCTTGTTTGTTGTTGTTGAGAGTGAATTGCTAATGCAAGCGTGAATTGGAAAGCTCAATAAGGATCTACTTCAACCGTCCAGAACAAGGTACGATTCGGTATCTCTTAGTGTTAGATGTTTGGTTTCTCTTGCATATTGGAGAAGATTGATTTCTAGTGTCAAAGCTGTCTGTTGTGGTACACCCCAAGCCATAGGGAGTTTCTCTCCATAACAAATATACTATTCATAACATACCTCCAACCACGTCTTATAAGGAGGTTGTAATCTAACGGAGAATCGACAACCTTTACCTCCACTTAGATGGTTTTGCCTCCCAAATCAACTAAGAATGAGGAGACGATTCCATGAGGTTTGAAAGAGCGGCCATCAAAGGCTATTAAAATTGTGGAGTAAGTGACTATCTTTGGAGAACATAGGGCTCTCCAATAATATGGACAAGACAAACATTGATGCTCCTTCATAAAAAACAATCATGAAATCGTTAATATTGCATGACAAGACCTGGATCTAAAATGTGGTGTGATAAGGGAGGCGTGGTTTAAAATTGTCCACGTCAAAGGTTATTAAATGAGTGTTAGACTTATCAAAATCATCTATGGATAACAAAAATTCATTTCATCACAAAGGGAAACTTTGAAGAACCTCTAAATAAAACATGACATACGGAGCGTGGGATAAGCCATCAACGATATTGTAATTCTAGGTGGTTCGATATTTAGGATTGTGTGCAAACATTCTCGAGACACCCTTGGGAGGGAGACATGTCACATCAACTATCAATTTTTCTATTTGAAGAGTGGAAATTGTTGTGACATAGATTATTTTTCAACCTTAGAACTAGATTCAAAGTCAGCATAATTGTGTGCTCTAGTATAAATGTAAATCTCTTGCTCACACATTTAAATGTTTGCAATTGATGGATTTCCCCCTAGGGGAGGGGAACCTTGATTTCCCCTTACAAAGGTGTAGGGTTATTCAAGACACTAGCAATTTACTCTTGGGCATGCAGAGGGAAAGGATTTGTATAAATAACAACAAATTATTAACGGCTTACCTGTTGTGCCAACAAGCTTTGAGTTTCCTCCATTTGGGGGAATTAATGAGGAAAATGATCATCTTCGCATAACTTTAAAGGAAATTTAAACTTTTTTCTGTTTTTACCCCCACTAACATTGTTATTATTTTTGTTTCCAAACACTTGCTTGGAATTTATATTCTATCCTTTATTTTTCCCTCTAGTCTGTTGGTACCCTATATGATCAAAGGTATGAACTCAAAGGAAATTGGAGGTTTGCATAGGGTCTAAGGTTCAATAATTATAATAAGCAATAATTTTCATATTCAAATATAGAAAATATATCCCATCTTATTCAAAACTTGACTCATTGCAATGCTCTCGGCTTTCCAATCACACTATCGACATGTAGTCCAAGTTTTGGCTTAATAGGGTTTGTTTCAAGTTGAGGTGAGTTAGATAAGATATCATACAAAAATATTAATTGGGAATGCCAAATCAATTTGTTTTGTTATCACAGTAGCTTTCTCTTCAATGGTGATCCCAAATAAGGCCACCCCCTTGGAAATGTACAATAGTATCAATTTCACAAACCAATCAACTAAGAACTCATTGGGGATTTGTGTTTTTCTCATCCTACAGCTTCTCCATTCATGAATGTGATCATAAATGTGGGTGGCGGTTTCTTGTCGAAGCAATGTCAACAATTCAGTCCCCATGTCATATCAAATCGATAAGTGGAAATTTGTCCAAAACGTCATAGTTGAGTACACAAAATCACGGTAAGTTGAGGTTAGAAGTTCAATATACCATTTTGAGGCAGTCCTCATCAAGGTTCATTGTAAAATCATAATCCTAATACTATTGTACATCAAGGAGTTAGAATAGCATATATTGAACGTCATTACTCTATTACCAAGGCCTTCTCTGGCCTTTCTTTCAAATTTTGGGATACCTGGAGGTAACTTGGTGGGGATGGTAGGCCAGTTTGAACTATGTCACATGGATAATTTATTATCTTCATCAAATCTTGAACATATGATGTTGCTAGAAATGACAATGTTTTTGGGAAAAAAAGTTCCAAGTATTTTGGGATTGACCCATCAATAGAATGTACATCATATTTCCGCAAAAGAAGCTAGCCCCTAATGGATTTCCACCACCAAGGGCACAGGATCGATAGATCTAAAACCCATTGTTTGGAAAAATAGCATCGTCCATCAAATTCACTATCCCCTAAAAAGCATTACTTTTGGTTGGTATACCAATCAACAAAAAGTAGCCACTACCTAAAGAAGGTGTGGATGCATGAATGTGTGCACCTCTAAATGCAAACAAGATAGACAAAATTCTTGTTGGTACTTTCAGGTTGGGAAATATAGGGGGAACTAACATTAAACATCAATTTCGTGAAAGAAAAGTGGTTGCAACTTTGAGGATCAATGGTCGAGGAACTAATTCCACTTATAGGGGTAACCACAAGTGTAGCTCATATGGGTGTCCCAATGGTAGGAGGATTGGTGCCCCTATTGAAATACTAGACACAAGAGGGTTAGTTCCCTACATAGAGACACTAAATGGGGGGATGAAGTGCCCCAAACAATCAACGTAATAGCGACAGTGTTCATGGAATTCCACTGATGAAAAGGGTTAAGATGTGTGATAGGAATTCTATGAGATAAGTCAAGTGCATGCAAGAGTAGAGGATTCCAAGGATCAGTGAGAGGGGGATTGAAATTCGTTGATGATTTCCCAGGAATATCCTCAATATTGGGGGTTCCAAAATTTTATGGGGAGGAGGGGTGGGAGCCCTTCCAAAAATAGATCCTATTGAATCCCTTCAATACTTTTCCATTTAGGATTTTCACTTTCTCCTTATTGAACTTCCCTTTCAAGATTATTGGGAACAACTTGATTTTCTTCTTCTTACTCACTAGGGGATAGGATAAGGTTAAGTCTTTTCCCAATAGCAGGTGACTTCGTTCTTTCAAGTAAAAGACCCTTAGTCCCCTAAGAGTGACAAAGAGGTTAATCAACCACCTAGAACTAACTAACACAAACAAGAACAACCTAGGAAGGTTATTCACCAAAAAACACTTCGCTAAAAAACTCCTAAGAGGTTTATAATGAACAACAAAACTCTCCCAAAGATTTGTTTCAGGGTGATTAATCCCAAAACAATCAATTCAATGAAGATATAATCATAAAAACCTTTTGAAAGTTAGCATGGGATGATAAGGGCCTGAGTCCAACTAACGAAGGAACAGGAGACAGTTATAGAAACCCTCTCACAACAATGACCCAGACAATTGCGAAAACCCTCTCACAACAATGACCCAGACAATTGTGAAAACCCTCTCACAATAATCACCCGAAATGCAAGTACCCTTTCCAAGACTCCTCCCTCCAAGGAGATAAGGTGGATGTTATGCTTCTGCCTCAAGTGCCGCAAGTACATCTCACTTGTAGTAACCTAAAGAAGGGAAACTAAGGCTACAACTTTACTGAGAGACATTTGGGTGGAACATTCATGGGTCAGGTTTCTATGTATGGGAAAGGAAAGTAGGACCAAGTCCTAGACTCAATAATTCAAATAGAAATGGTGTCACCTAGAGGACTTTCCACTTCACCTAAATTTCTTGTAGTAACATGCATATCCCACTAAACAAACAAACAAAGGAAAATGTTTGTACTTTCTTATATTGACCTAATGTTTGATGTGCATGTAAACCACACTTTTCTGATAAACGCCCTCTGCTATTACTATATTTTACACCTAGTGATTCTAGTTTTAGTTAAATAGCCTTGGAGAGTTTCCTCTCGAATCCTACAGTGAGGCTCTAATATTAGACTAATTTGATTTTCTAAAACAAAAAGTTTATTTCCTTTTAATTTATCATTTATCATAGGATTGTTTGTTACTTAGAGGGTAAGAAAGTGGAACTTGATGGCGTTTTAAATATTTTAAAGGAATATTGAATTAATAAAGAAACTAACAACCTTAAACAAGGAAATAGTACTTATCTTTCAACAAACCACATATCCCATATAACTTGCGAACAAAAATTAAATAAAGAGACTAAATTTTAATCATCTAAAATGCAAATCTTTGTTTTCTTTTCAAATTGATTTCAACACAAAAATAACAATTCCATAGAAATAAACTTTCATAATAATACTAAAAATGCACCTAAATGTGAAAAGGAAAACTTATTTCTTTTCTTTTTCAAGTGCAATTGAAGAGAAAAAATTCTAGATGAATGCTAGTTTCCTTAAAACATAGCCAAGAATCTTTCAAAGTCCCTGAAAAAATCAAACATAAACCCTAGAAATTCACTAAGGAATTAATTTCTCTCACACAAAGAGACCCCTACATGTTCCTCAAAGGAAAAATGTTTGTACATGTTCCTTTCTCAAAGGAAAAGAGTGGGGATCCTCCCTTGTTGAGAAAGAAACACTCAAGGGCCCGCTACTATTGTAAAAATAAAGAGCGGGGGTGGGTTATAGAACAAGGAAAATATGTCCTTAAGATATGGAAAACTTCCAGCTTCGAGCTTCTTATATGTTGAGATAAGAAAAACAATAAATCTAACCACCATTATCCCCAAGGCTAAGAAACAAAGAAAGAAACACTAAAAGGAATAACTCAAAAATCCATCCCTAATATGGTCACCATATCTGTTTCTGGAAATAATTCCCAATAACTAGGGTTATGTTATTGACATAGAAAGATAGGAGAATAACTACTCTAAATTCCAATTTCAATGAATTACTTGAAGATAACTAAGAAGAATAAATGAGTAATGCCTCGAACAATTGGTTGTCCTCCTTATTACAACTTGTGATATCGTTAAATGATGTCTTTCACATGTTTAATCCAATAGTAAACAAGGAACCTTCCTCAAATATTTCCAAACATCAATAAAGACAACTAGTGCAACATGGAATCTTAACTAATTGAAAAGTAATTATCATCAAATAATAGTTCAAAACATATTTTTGTGGGGTGGGGCATAGAAAAGATAACTCTAAGTTATTAATAATCAAAATATGAACAACAAATCAGTAATAACATGATCTACGCTGCTAGCACCTTCTTCAAACAAATTCTAGATTCTTTCAGCGTAGACCACTCATAGACAATTGCTTTGCTCTGTCTTCTTGATCATAAAACAATGTGATAATCCAAGGGACTTAAAGATCTAAATGCTTACTCAAAAACAATATAAATCCCAAGATTTATGGTGGGGAAATAGGATGATAAAAATATCAAACAAGTGATTCACAATCCTCCAACATAAGGATGCTTAAAAGTTGCAGTGCCCCTTCTCCCACAAATGGCCTTCTTAAATACTCTTAAGAGTTAGTTCAGGTAGTTGGTATGGATTTTTAACGATATATAAGTGTATGTACCTTGAAAATCTCACTCAACAAAGCAGGTATTTAATGTGATTTTATATTTTTTTCACTTTTTAGAACACCACTATGCCTTGCTTTAAGGAAAGGTGCAGAGCCCACATGTTTCCTTAAGGAAAAACACAAGGATCAAGAAAAAATCATTTTCTAAAAGGATTGATCAATGATTCAAAGAGTAAATAGGCTAAATAACTATTACAAATAGAAGATGACCTGATAATGTTATGACAATGATGAAGCCATACCAGAACACTCCTCATCAAGAGGATAACATACCACCTTCACATCACAAACTTGGGTTTGAAATAAAATTGTGTCATAATGATTTGTTGGATATAAATATGCCATTATCATCTATATCGTAGGTGCAATCGATATATCACTACTTCCCACACTTGAACACTTTGAAGAAGAAATACCATGTCAAACAACTCTACTATTGATATAGATATGAGCTCAACTTCCACTCCTAAAAATATCATGATAGGGGCTTCACTCTTGAAGGAAGAAGTCCAACAATACACTACCTTCTTTGGATATTTATTGGCATGTTCACATGGGAATTCTCTAACATGGACGAAATGGATTCTTCCCTTACCTTCCATAATACTATCATTTGTCCTAATGTTAAACCCATCCAACAATAATGTCCCATGAACCCCAAAGTTGTGAATCTCAGGAGGAAATACATAAGCTCTTGAAAGTGTGCTTCATTAGAACCATTGGCTATCCATAGCGGGTCTTTGATATGATCCCAAATTTTAAGAAAAATGGCACAATTCGATGTGCAATAGTGTTTGAAACATAAACTTTTATCACTCTGAAGATAAATTTCATCCTTTGTTTATCGATATCATTGTAGACAACACAATGGGGTATGAAATCATGCCATTGATGGATCAAGTCTAAGATGACATTCAAATTATCATTCATAGAACCATGGTAGCACTCCTTAGGGCAGTGTGTTATTTGACTCAACCAATAAACGTGCCTTGAATTCGATATTACAACATCGAACTCATGGTATCATAGAAGTGTGGATACGCAACCTACAAAAATCACAAAAAGTGGTAACAATCTCATGACCTACATAAAATCTTGGAAAGGTTCCAACAAAATATGTTATCTCCTAAATAAATTAGTTTTCACTCAGTCAAACTCAGAAAATTTATTTTTGCTCAATGATGAGGATTTCAAGATGCATTATGAGATTTTATTTGTGATTAGCAAAGCTTGAATATCTGGTGCTCTGTTTTTCAAGAAAATTTGAAAGTTTAGCTTTCAGTGGCTTAGGCAGACTTTTCAACAGTTCATTAGCCACCAAAAAGCCAGCGTTCGGAAGCTAACACCTTCGGCTTAGGACCACGTTAACTACCAAAAGACTGTTGATCACATTTTTTCAAAAGGGACTTTCGATGGCTTAGGTGAATGTACCAATGTTTCATTAGCCACCGAAAGCAATGCTTTTGGCAACTAAGACCGAAATTTCAGGGTGCTCCAAGCCACCGAAAGTGGTGTTTTACTATGAAAAGGATTTTTTTTTAAATAGTGATTCTGAGCGACTGGAGAATCATTTTGCAAAACTATCGAATTTTTTTGTTCCTGACAGGTCAAGGAAAAATAACCTCTCTCGGTTTTCCTACAGGTGTTTCATATTTGGAGAATCGAATCCATCTCTGAGACCTAATTTTCGGATCTCAGAATTTTCTGTTTGACACATGTTTTTGAAATCCAGATATCGGGAAAATTAAGACGAATTCCAAACAACTGAGAGAGGTTTTTTCTCACAACAAACCAATATACAAAAACCTCTTTTGGTTTATACACAGGTGTCACATATTTTAAATACCAAATACATCTCTGAGCCCTGGTTTTCAACAGTTTGGCCAAAGTATTAGGGCAAAAGATGACCTATCAATCCTCCATGTGGCATTTACGACCTCATCTATCAGTCCATGAAGATTTGTTGCAAATGTTGAAAAGTTCAAAGATCAAACCTAGGTCCCAGAAAATCAACCGGCTATTCGGGGAAATACATGAACTAGAGGTCTTAGAAGGAAAATCCAAACCCTAACCCTAAAACACATCTTGCACTGGAAACCCTAGCAGAGGCAGCAACAAGCTTGCAGGATCCGGAGGCAACCCATGACGCTATTGTTATACAGTTTGAAGAAATCTAATATTGATGAAGGACAACTCCAAGATCTATAGGATGATAAGAAGGTCAAGGCTGCAGAAGAAAGATTCAAACCCTAGAACACACCTTGCGCTGGAAACCCTAGCAGAGGCAGCTATTAGCCTTCAGAATTCAGAGGTAGCCCATGATATTGTTCATATTCCAAATCTTATGCGGGTTGAGAAAGTACCAGAAGGACAGGAGTAAAGTTTAAAAGTATGATTTAAAGGCTAAATAAAATTTTGCAGAAAACAAAGCTTTCGATGGCTTAGGCGAACGCATCAGATGTTCATTAGCCATTGAAAGCAAAGCTTTCGGCAGCTAACAGACCCAGCATTCTGCCTCCTTAACCACTGAAAGTAGAAAAGGGTGCAAAAAGATGTTTTGGCACACAGAACCAGTTTTGGCAAGTACAACTACCTCAAGGATGAAATATAAAGCTGAAATTTGTTGGAAAACACCATTATGAGAGGTATGTTCTAGTTTTGAGGATACAACCATGGAGAAAAGGGTCACAAATCCTAACTGTTTTTTACCAATGACAGGTTAAAGCTATACTTCAGTGCTCACTGCAGTCATCAAAAAGTTCAATGAGTAAACAAGAGTTAGCATTAGATAGACTAGTAGTTAAATTAGGGTTTCTTACCTAATTTTGCAAAAAACATTAATTTTATCTATTTTTAGTAAAACATATCCAATTTTTCAGGATCTAAATATTTTTGTAAAGGCTATAAAGCCTAAGACTTATTTTGAAGAAAGGGTTCGACTTCGAGGACTTGTAGACCATTACTATTGCCAAGCTTCTCATATTTTTCATGACCTAATATAAGCTCATTTACTATCATATGTCCAGCTTCCATTTCTTGTCTATTCTGTGCTTATGCTTGAATGTGTTATTCAGATTTATTCAGGTTAATTGATGTCTAATAGCTGTTATCCTATTGGCATATTGATGATTTGAATTATAAGTACTTTCCTTGTTGTGATTAGCCATTTATATATATTTGTTTTATGTATGAATCTGCCAGCGTGATAAGTTCTCCATCTCTGCACCATATTATCAAACCTCTGAACAATGGTAGTTAGAAGCCTTATCCCTAATTGAGTTTCATGCATGTCTTGAGAGTGTGAGGTCCTATAGGTCACCTGACTTGATCCACTTAGAAAACCATAAAAACATTTAAGTTTCCAGGCATCCTCGCGCTGCAACCTAAAGGATTTTCCTGGAGTGATAACAAATTGGCACCATTGCCGGGGAGAGGAGACTGAAGCTCATCTTCCCTGGGAGACGACATAGATCCTGCTTTGATGATAGAAAAAGTTTGGACACTATTCTCGTTGTAATCATCTATCTGGAGACTCCATTGGAATAAGGTGGCTTTAAGAAGACCAGGTACCAAAGAAAACCCTAAAGGGCCACTAGTAACACCTATTTTAGATCCATAAGAGATTCTAAGAAGAGCTAGGGATTCACTAAGACAGACCTCCAGAGTTTCAAGGGGAGCCACATCAGATATTTCAAGAGATATTCCTGCTATTATTTCTTCTACTGAAACATTTGATTCTCAGAAGTTTATAAGTAAATCAGAAAATTTTAGGGTTGAGGAATCTTCAAGCACTGTTGCTTGTGAAGATCTCATCCTTGGCGACTCCATGAAGGACGAATTCATTGGTGACTCCACAATATTAATATGTCAAAATCATTTGCTGCTCTCTTGGCTTAGAGGTTTGCACCTCTTGACTTCTCTTCAGTTCTTGGTTTCCCACATCCAGTACATGATATGTCTGAATGGGGATATTTTCTACCTGTCTTCAAAGAGGAGGAAGAAGACAATCCTACAGAACACCTCCTCAAGTTTCACGAGTGCATGGATCTATTAGATCAGCAGCATGAAGATGTTTGTATGAATATGTTCATGTATTCATTATATGGTGATGCACGTCAGCGGTATTTTTCTTTACCTCCTTTCAGTATTTCATCATTGAAAGATTTTCACCGAGCATTCACTGAGCACTGTAAAAGGTACTATTCAGATGAGTTTGCATTTGATAATTGTTGTGAAGAATATAAGTTGCATTCTCAGGATGAAAAGGTAAATAGAGAAGAATATCTCCCTCAAGAGCTGCCTCATCTCTCTTATGATCTTCACGATGAGGTACTTTCCCATAAACATAAATTAGAAAGAACTAATGAAGAAGCTTAAGGTTCTCTGAATACTATTATTTCTAATTTCCATAAATCTGAAGAGTTAATCTCTTTAATTATGAACCATGAGGATCAGTTTTCTGTTGGTCAAAAGCCAATAGAAATCAGTAAGAGTTATCCACAATTTTCAGTTTTACAGACTAGGGGAAACAGCAGCAGATAGGAGGAGATAAATTTGCAGAGGTCATCAAGTAATAAAGAAGAACAAGAAGAAAATTGTTTTTCTCTTTATGTACCTTTCATTTTAAAGTTTGATGGAAAGGCTGCCAATGACGAAGAAGAAGATTTTAAGTTTTGTGAGGATTTGTCCACTTCTGGAATTTAATTTAGTTATACTTTTCAGCAAAGAGATGATCAGAGACATATGCGTGATGTGGTTAATGATAGCTATGAAGAGTATGTTACAATAGGGGACACCTCTCATTGTGATCGAGATATTAATGATCTTCAAAATGTTAACCATAATTTGATGCTTTTGACTTTGTACCAAATGCATCTGCCGACTTAGGGTGTCAACAAGATCAATTTGTCCCCTTTGAAAACCTGAAAGATAATGAGCAGATTGAAGGAACAACATCTAACAAATTTGGATTTGCAGCAAATACTAAAGGCAACCCTCATTTTTATGATTTGCAGACAAAGGAAGAATGCAACATATATGAAGAGGAAGATGATGATCTGAAAAGTCCAGAACAGCAGGGCATAACTCATCCTTCCCAGTCAGAGGTTGAACAATCTACAGTTAACGTGGAAATCACTGAAAGCAGCCAGCGGCAGCATTTCATTAAGTTGGAACAATAGTATAGAGAGGTATTCCTTTATGGTTTTTATGACCCTGTTGCTGACTATCTGGAACTTATAAGCAGCGTAGATATCAAAATATTTTTGTCAGATGATAGCTGGTTCTGTCACCCTTTGAAACTACATTGTTGCATGCTAGGGTTTCATTTATTTTTGGGGTCAAGATCAAGGATAAATTTAGCAGAGCAACTTCTGACATGGCTTCATTGGAAGCATGATACCACATGATAAGAAGCCTCTACTGATTAGAATTAGGAGTGGGAATAGGTAGGAAAACAAGCTCTTAATATAAAAAAACTAGGTCATTTTCAGTTGTTTTCATGAATAAGCAAAGCGGGCTATAGGCAGATTGCAGGGTATTAGTTATAAAGGACAAATGACTCCATGCCCAATGGTACAGTAGAAGATAGGTTCAATTCTTATTTTTCAGAAAATGCATTTTTGGTTTGGGGTTCTTGGAAACTCACAGGGAGGTTCCCATTCCCGAGTAGGAGCCAGATGTTATCTCCTAAATAAATTAGTTTTCACTCAGTGAAACTCAAAAAATTTAGTTTTGCTGAATGATGAGGATTTCAAGATGCATTATGTGATTTTATTTGTGATTAACAAAGTTTGAATAGTTGGTGCTCTATTTTTCAAGAAAATTTGAAAGTTTAACTTTCGGTGGCTTAGGTGGAATTTTCGACAGTTCATTAGCCACCGAAAAGTCAGCTTTTGGTAGCTAACAGCTTCGGCTCAAGACCATGTTAACCACCGAAAGCCTGTTGATCACGTTTTTTGAAAAAGGACTTTCAGTGGCTTAGGAGAACGTACCAACAGTTCATTAGCCACCGAAATCCTTGCTTTCGGCAGATAAGACCGAAATTTCAAGGCGCTCCAAGCCACCGAAAGTGGCATTTTACTATGAAAATACATTTTTTTTAAACGGTGATTCTGAGTGACTGGAGAATCATTTTGCAAAACGCTCGGAGGTTTTTGTTCCTAACAGGTTAGAGAACAATAACATCTCTCTATTTTCCTACAGGTGTTGCAGATTGGGAGAATCGAATCCATCTCTAAGACCTAATTTTCAGATCTCAAAATTTCTTGTTTGACACATGTTTTTGAAATCCAAATCTCGGGCAAATTAAGACGAATTCCAAAAAACTGAGAGGTTTTTTCTCAAAACAAACCATTATACAAAAACCTCTTTCAGTTTATACACGTGTCACAGATTTGAAGGACCAAATACATCTTTGAGCCCTAGTTTTCAGCAGTTTGGCCAAAGTTTTAGGGCAAAAGATGACATGTCAGTCCTCCAGGTGGCATTTTCGACCTCATCTATCAGTCCATGAAGATTTGTTGCAAATGTTGAAGAGTTCAAAGATCAAACCTAGGTCCCAGAGAATCAACCGGTTATTAGGGCAAATACATGAACTAGAGGTCTTAGAAGGAAAATCCAAACCCTAACCCTAAAACACATCTTGCGCTGGAAACCCTAGTAGAGGCAGCAGCAAGCTTGCGGGATCCGGAGGCAGCCCATGATGTTGCTGTTATACAGGTTGAAGAAATCTGAGACTGATGAAGGATAACTCCAAGCTCTACAGGATTATAAGAAGGTCAAGGCTGCAGAAGAAAGATTCAAACCCTAGAACAAACCTTGCGCTGGAAACCCTAGCAGAGGCAACTATTAGCCTTATGAATTCGAAGGTAGCCCATGATATTGTTGATATTCCAAATCTTATGCAGGTTGAGAAAGTACCAGAAGGACATGAGTAAAGTGTAAAAGTATGATTTAAAAGCTAAATAAAATTTTGCAGAAAACAGAGCTTTCGGTGGCTTAGGCGAACGCAGCAGCTGTTCATTAGCCATCGAAAGCAAAGCTTTCGGCAGCTAACAGACCCAGTATTCTGCCTCCTTAACCACCGAAAGCATAAAAGGGTGCAAAAAGATGTTTTGGCACACAGAACCAGTTTTGGCGAGTACAACTACCTCAAGGATGAAATATAAAGCTGAAATTTGTTGGAAAACACCATTGGGAAAGGTCTGTTCTAGTTTTGAGGATACAACCATGGAGAAAAGGGTCACAAATCCTACCTATTTTTTACCAATAGTGGCTTATCTATTAGATGATAGGTTAAAGCTATACTTCAGTGCTCACTGCAGTCATCAAAAAGTTCAATGAGTAAACAAGAGTTAGCATTAGATAGACTAGTAGTTAAGTTATGATTTCTAACTTAATTTTGCAAAAAAAACGTTAATTTTATCTATTTTAGTAAAACAAATCCAATTTTTCAGGATCTGAATATTTTTGTAAAGGCTATAAAACCTAAGACTTATTTTGAAAAAATGGTTCGACTTCGGGGACTTGTAGACCATTACTATTGTTAAGCTTCTCACATTACTCATGACCTAATAAAAGCTCTTTTGTTATCATATGTTCAGCTTCCATTTCTTGTCTATTCTGTGCTTATGTTTGAATGTGTTATTCAGGTTTATTCATGTTAATTGATATTTGATAGCTATCATCCTATTGGCATATTGATGATTTGAATTATAAGTATTTTCCTTGTTATGATTAGCCATTTATATATATTTGTTTTATGTATGAATCTGCCAGCATGATAAGTTCTTCATCTCTGCACCATATTATCAAACCTCTGAACAATGGTAGTTAGAAGCCTTATCCCTGATTGAGTTTCATGCATGTTTTGAGAGTGTGAAGTCCTATAGGTCAGCTGACTTGATCCACTTAGAAAACCATAAAAACATTTAAATTACCAGGCATCCTCGAGCTGCAACCTACAGGAGTTTCCTGGAGTGATAACAAATTAGAATTAATGTAAACCTTAAGAAGTGCATTTTAGGTGTAGAAGTTAAAATCTTCTAGGTTTTATCATGTCCACGAGAGGGATATAAATTGATCTTAATATGATCAAGGCATTCCTATAAATTGCCCTCATGACCCAAATTTTCTAAGAAAAATTGGGAGCAATTCAAAGGTTCTCATTAACTATGCCTACTAGGCTAGGGCCCTAGCAAAATTACTCAAGGACATGTCCTTATTGCTTGGATTCCGCAATCCCAACAATCAATTGAATGATTAAAACAACTCATGTTGTCCCCTCTTACTCCAATACTTCTAGTTAAGGGAAAGCTCCTCATACTTCACATGTACATTATGGACTCATAACTCGAGGGTGTGTTATCCCACAAGGATGAAAAATCATGCAAGTGCATATCAATTACATTTTTCACACACTCATTTTGTTTGAGCTTAACTACTCACCCATTAAAAACAAATGACTAACATGTTCATGCTAAAATGAGAAACTCAGTTCAATCCCGATAATACCATCCGAGCCTCATCTTACTAGAAAAATTAGAAAATGGATTATATTGTTACAAAGATTTTCAAAATTATTAGCGAAAAATCTATGAGTATGATTTTGGTTGAGCAACCAGTTGTTACTCCCATTGAGAAATTTAACAATAAGGCAATTGATATGCACTTCCTTGTGAATCAACTATTCCACATAGAGCATCGTGAAATAACTTAATCGTGGCAATATAGAAATATGGAGCAATATTTGACCACCAAGAGCATTCCAATGACACTTCCTTTAGAGAATGGAAGCAAATTTTATTCTCGTTGGCACCTTGTATAAGCATTCATGGGAAATTTCAGATTTGATCCACATGCTTGGAATTTCAAATTTCAAATCCCTTAATTGGTGAAATTTGTTTTAACTGTTGATCCAAATGATTGGAATTTCTGTTCGATTTGCTAAAAATGCTCTGCCACCACATGTAGAATAACTCAAAGATTATACTTCATACATAAAACTACGGAAGATACTTTCATGAAATTCAACCATTTTTATTTAAATCTAAAATTGATATCACAGTTCATGCCTTAAAAACAGGAATTTGAATATGACTTGCTCGGAGATTTAGAGCCTTTGAATGATGCTCGAATAAGCTTTAAAAGAATATTTTTTTACTCCAATAATGAATGCAAAGGATCCTAAACGGTGAAATTGGTGTACAACAACAACTTTGTCAGCAGAAACATGATCAATAGTGTACCACTTGTGAACATAGTTACCCTATAGTGTACCACTTGTGAACATATTGTGGTTTCCCTTTTTGCAATCATGAATGATATGACAGGAGCTCATTATCACCAATGACCATATCTTGGATGATCGATGAATGCTAGCGTGCACTTTGGTTGTAGTTTTATCAAGATCTTTTTCATCCCACTTAACATTTGTATTTGGAGAAAAATCCTGAGCAGCTTTTCGGGTTGCACAATCGCTGGTATGGTAAGAAAATGAGGCCTGATATAAAACAAGAAGAATTTTGGCTCGACTTCTTGATAGCACCCATGTACCCACTCATCTGACATTGAACTCACGTCTTTTGTTGAGTAGAACATACCAAGAATAGCGCTCTTCTTTGTTGACATTTGGCACTCCAGTGACAATGATGAATACGTTGTTCACAAGCTTCAATTCTTACAATCGATGGCCTTGATCAGCACTCGTAGACAGGGGCACTTGAATGATTGGCAACTTTGTTGGCACTTGGAGGCTTCCTCAGTCTTCATTCCGGCATGCAATTCGAAAAAATAAAGCTGTTAGAAGAGATATTTAAGGATATTATAGCCAGGCTTAAACCACAAATTAAAATGAAAATACCTTGCAGTTAAACTAAAAGTAGTTTAAGGATTAACAATTTAACTATCTGAATAGGCTTAATATGGATCACTTAAAGTATAAAGAAAAGGAATAGGAAGAAATTTGGTGTGACAATTTTAGCACTAACACGACCACTAAATATTTTACTAAGTGGGTTGAAGCCACCCTGTCAAGTAATCAATTGGTCAAAGGGTTCCTATGTTTACATTGATATCGTCTAAGTGGGTTGAAGCCACCCTATCAAGTAATCAATTGGTCAAAGGGTTCCTATGTTTACATTGATATCGTCTAAGTGGGTTGAAGCCACCTTATCAAGTAATCAATTGGTCAAAGGGTTCCTATGTTTACATTGATATCGTCTCAGGATTCAAGATTGATTGCAATCATCTTAGACAATGAGCATGCTTTTCACAATCCACACCTACAAGAATTGTAAAAAAAAAATTCAAATTTAACATAAAACATCCTCACCTTATTACCTACAAGCGAAGAAAGACTTATTACCTACAAGCGAAGAAAGACCCTTCAATCAAATTTATATGATGTCACTGATTTCAAGTTTTGAAATAAATGAGTAATCTCATTCAAACTCCAATCATGTTGTTATTTTTTAATGGAGATATTGTCTCTTAAATTCTTTCTCAATCTACTTGCATTCTTGCTCATTGACTTTTTATTTTATTAGCTTATAATTTGAAAACAATAGAAACAAATGTATTCAAATTCAATAGGTATACAATAGTAATTGTGTCAATCTAGAAAATGAACAAATTATTTAAATTCCAACATTCAACAACTAGAAAATAACTGCCTAAATTGTAGTTAAAACCCTCGTTTACGGCCTTGACCACTCGATACCTCACATTTAGGGTGTGTTTCACCCCAATTGGAGACTCACTAAATGCTGAACTGATCCGAGTACGAACTCATCTGAGAAACAAAGTGAGCCGATCTGAGCAGATCAATCAGAATAACAGCAAAAAGAGATCAAAGCAAGTGAACCCATTACAACATAATGGGTACTGGTTTAAAATAACTAACTTTTAGTATAGTAAAAATTAGCTAGAAATAACTAATCAACTTCAGTTAAATGCCAAAGATTATATCTACTTAAAACACTCAAAATTTAAAGACACTTAATCATATTTCATGGGGAGACCGTGGTAAATTAATAGATATAAATAAAAAGACATGATACAATTGTTATCCCAATTTATGAACCTTTTTATCATCCATTCTTCATATTTCATAATGACTTTACATCTAATATTTATTCATTTTATATTTTATTGATGGCACTCAGTGACATCATTCAAATCTAGCACAAAATTCCAAGTAAAAAGCTAGTAACTTTACATCATATAAGGTTGGAAATAACAAAGTTCTTACTGTACGTTTACAAAGTAATAGAACATTTTTCATTGTGCTTTTACAAAGTAATAGAACATTTTTCAAAATATGAAAACAATTTTCAACCATCATATTTCAATATCTAATGCAAATAACAAAGTTCATATTGTTCTTTTCCAAAGTACTCAACATTATTCAACCATTATATTTCAATAACTAGTGGAATCTTTAAGAAAACATGCCAAGTAAATTATTCATTTTCAAAATATGAAATATCAAAAGCTCATAATATAAATTTATTGTGGGGAGTCTCACCTTAATTACAGTGAATTATTCATTTTCAAAATATGAAATAGCAAAAGATCATAATATAAATTTATTGTGGTGAGTCTCAATTCAATCGTATTTGATTAACTTATTCTTTGATAGAATATCAAACATTTAATTATACTTTAGAAACATTTTATCTCGATTATAAATTTAAAGTCCCCACGACGGGTGTCATGCTCTTCCGACCACGAGGAGAGGTGATGAGTCATCAAGACATGAGGCCAAGAGATCACTCATGCAAGTTAGCAGTTGTTCCTCTCAAGATTTGACGAGGATTGATTACCCATCTTGTCTTCATGATTAATCTTGGTGCAAGATACGTTTGTTGTGGTGGTTTCATATCTGGCTGGAGTGGTGATCGATTCATTTGTATGCAAGCATTCATGGCTCAATACTCTTTTCTTAACCAATTTCTCACGAAGGAAAGTGTCATGATGAAGTTGGTATTCAATACATGTTGGTGTAAGCACCTTTGGTGCATGGGCTATGACAGCTACTTTTTTGGTGGAGACTTAGGGTCTGGTTGTATTCTGGTCATGGCTTTGCTCTATCCCTATTTCGATCAGTGGTGGCTTTCAGTGTGGAATTCCTTAGAGCCCCTGGTCCCCATGGCTCGTACCAAGGTCACTCCATGAAAGACGACGGCAGACCCTAAGCAGACGCATATGCCCCAAGCCCTCAAGGACATGTTGCTTAGGGCTACTACGAGAAGAAGATTAAAGCAAGGACCAAGGATGGATCTTTAGACTGGAAAATCAATTAAGAAGCAAGCGACAGAGACCGAATCCTTAGTAATTGGTTGTTAAGTTGCGGGGGGGGGTGGAGAACACTAGTTCAACCAAAACTGTAGAAAGCAGATACACATGTACGCTAGGTATGGTTTGGGGCATGAAAGCCTTGTTTGGATTGGCTCTAGAAGACTGTGCAAAGGGCATTTCATGGAGGACCCCTAGGGCATACCTTTGGCTACTCGGATAGCCAATATAGAGGAAAGTCTATACAAGATCGCTCACAACCAGCACGTTGCGGATGAGAGAATTAATGCCAAGCTAAACACCTTGGCAAAAGAGGTAACTGGGAATACTTTTGGTCATGCGACACAAATCCAAGCCTCGTCCTTGCAACTTATCATTCGGCGTTGCCCTTCTGCTTGCAAGAACAATGTTGCTTAGCCAGTAAAGAACGAGAATCTAGGTGCCTCTGACCAGGCTTCTAACCCTGTCATTATTTATGATAATGTATAGGTATGATAATTTGTCAATAAAAAACGGTTTTGAAACCAGTTAGTATTTTATGGTAACACTGGTCATAACCCCCAACCTATGGGGGGTCTTTTTGATAGTTTCTCCTAAACTTTTGCATCACAAACCCCCAAATTTTGTTGAAAGTAGTTATTTGAATAGGATGAACAATCAAAACATTGTCATCCGGGATCAGTTTGGTTGGAACATATGTAGATCTATATGTATTTTTAGTTTAATTTAATTTTCGAATTTAAAAAATATATATATATAAATTTAAATTCTACCAATTTATAGTTTAGAAAGGGAAAACAATAAAGCATATTTTACAAAGTTGTTGAATGTCAGCGTTTTTTCAGATTTAGTAGTAGCAAATTATCATTCTTGGTTCATTTCCCCTTCATTGAATAAATTAATTTTTGGAGATAAATGGGATGATTTGGCAGGCAACAAACATATGGGATACTATTAGGTTCACAAGCATTTTCATTTTATGGGAAGTCAATGTCAAACCATAGTTAATGGAGATAATACATTGTTTCATCCAAAGGGATATGCACTATTCAAATATAATCTAGAACTGCAATTTGCAAGAAAATGCACTGATTCTCTTGAAGATGGGGCAAAGTAGATGTGCTCCCTTTCCTCAACTTAAATAGGGAGGCAGAGTGTCTGTGACCTTACAAGAAACGTATAATTTTATGATGTGACTTTGTGCATTGATGAAATGTAAGACATGATTGCACCAAAAGGTGCTTACAGTCTAATATGGAGGAGATGTCACATTACATAAGTAACATAGCATTCCTAACAATAAAAAGTAATTAAAAAAATTCACATCGATTCATAAATTATCAAATATAGAAAGTAATTAAAAAATAATGTTCGCTCATAACTTATCAAAAATAAAAAAGTAATTAAAAAATTCATGTCAGCTCTATAACTTATCAAAATAAAAAGTTGTTAAAAAATCCATGTCGACTAATAACTTATCAAAAATTAAAAAGTAATTAAAAAAATTCATGTTCCTCATAAAATTTTAAAAAAAAACATCATAGATCCATCTTAAACTCGGATTTCTTAGATCCAATTTCTTGAGGAAATTTTTTTTGCTGTATAAAAAATTTATGATTAAAAAATTTTAAATTTAAAGAAATTGAATCCCTCTTAATGCTTAATGCTTAATAGATCCAAGTTTAAAATGGATCTATACTTACTTTTATGAATTTAAATTCTATAATAATTATGATATTAATATCTTGCTTAATCTTGTTAATCAACACACCTAGACCTCAACCATCATATTGATTATAGTTTTAATTTAAATTGGTCCAAGTAGACAATATAAAATATTTGTAAATAAACCATATTTTTAGACAATTTTACTTCTAGAAAATTTGACCGCATGTATTATAAAGAGACCACAAATTAGCATAAAAGTGAAGCAGGTTGAGATGCTATGGCCGGAAAAGAAATCACCTTTACCCTTGTTAATTTAGAATTGGCTGCTTAGTGATGGCTGGACACTGGAATCAGAACTTATATATCTACATATACAGAGTCAACCTAAGGGCCATACAAGTAGTCTTAGTCCAAAACAATTCAGTTGATATAAAAGCAGGTAGTCCAACGACCTAACATAACACAAAACCTGAGCAAATATATATCCCTCTCACAAGAATCACACAGAAACATGAAGGAGCTTTACTCCTAGAAATATCTATGTGCTCCATAAGAGTACTCGATCCGTCACCTTCACAATCTGTCCTGGGTTCGCCGCACTCCTGCCAATCCGTTTGACGTTCATCTGCTCTTTTAATAGAGAGCCCGAAGCCCTCTCAACTCCTCCTCCAACTCGATTATTCGCCTCTCCTGGTGCCTCAGTGTCTCCAGCACCTGAAGGGCGGGAGCCAAAGCAGCATCTGGAACCCCAAGTTCCTCTAGACTATCCACAACTGGCAGATCAGGAGAATCCCTCGGTAAGTAAGAAATAAAAAGGACCTTTAATGCCCTCCGAATGGTCTCAGCTGGAACGCCTGCAAAATGAGTACGAAAGTGTTGTCAGTTATAGGAGGTAAGTAATGATAAGAGAAAATGAAATGATTAAACAAAAATTAACTTAAACTAAGCTTACTCTGAGGAGGTGGCCCATCTACTACAATCCCAATGTCACCCTGTGACTGATCATCTGGGGGTTGAACCAACTGTGACTGCTCCCCAGAATCCTCCACTCGAGGATCTTTTATAGCTGGGGGAATGATCCAGATCCCAAGAGAATATCCAAAGAATATATGTGAGAACAACTAAGGATATTGTAGAAGCAAAATAAGCATGCTAATTAAGCATAAATACACAATCAAATTTTACGCAAGAGAATAGAGACAACGTATGCCGAGAACTAAGGAAATATTGATTAAGAGAAAAAATAATAACACAAAAGAACATCTATGAGGAGATACCTGGACTAAAAAGTTTGTACAAATATCACGTTGAAACAATGTCTGACATGATGCTCTAATCTACTCTAATTTGAATTGGCATCAACCTACCAAAGACTATTTATAGATATTCTAAAGGAATCTAGAAATACAATCATGTGGACAAGGTTCCGCTCAAAATATGTGGACAAGAAAAACCCTTCCAGAACTCTAGAATATTCTCTATCAGCGGGGCCCAATATTATGTATGAGAATGATCTTTGTGAGATGGTACATATTGAAGTTTGTCCTACACATAGCAACATGTGTTGATTGCAAAAGGCACAACATGATTTGCACATGTCCCATATTGCTGAGGTATTCTGGCACAACCTTGAGGCTTGAAGTTGATCTTGCCTTGGAACAGCGGCTTGGTGCATTGTCAATCCAAATCGGGCCTTGTCAAGGCCACAGACTTATGCCCATCACCAGTGCAAAGAATGTTGTTGACAGTGCAGAGTTGGGCATTTGTTGCTCTAGCACTAAGACTTTGGCAATGGAACTGGGTTTTGAGTTGTCACTTAGATCAGGGAATGACCTGCCCATGCCTTGGAATATCATAAGGAATCTCTAACTTGGTAGCAACTTCACCTCCTGATGATATTGCCTAACTAGATAAACCTGAACAATCCGTTGCTGCCAAACCAGCTCCTGAATCAGTGGGCAGTGCATGGCCTCATCCAACTCCCCACTGGAGTCCCAATGCACACCTAGATATGGCTCTCTAATCACCTGTACCTCAAATACATAATCATAAGTGTGGGCTATCCCACTATGCAGACCTGCTGCTGGTACTCAAGGCCTCCAACCCACCTACATGACTGGGCATAGCTGACTTGGGCCAATAACGATCGGCCATCATGTCGGAATAAAGGAACATACTCATAGACCCAACTCAACAAAGGGATGAGACACAAAGGATCAAACTACCCTGCTACTTGACCAGGTCCATCAAAGAATAAAAGCTGCCGAAGATCAATGAGCTGAGATCATATCAATGTCCCTCACAACATCATGAACCATTCAAGTTAATCATGTTTAGAGGAATCCTGGAGGTATTTTGGTCTGTGGTCATGCAAGGTCCTAAATGTCAGTCTGCCAATTACAATTTTTGTCAATAGAGGAATGTCTGCCCTATCCAACTTGTGGAACCCAACACCACTGTGCCTTGAAGTACACCACTCATAAACTCAAAAGCCACATCCAGATCATCAGGTCTATAGAGATTTACCTGGCACAAAAGTTATATATATATTCTCACACACAAGATGACCTCACACACTGGCCATGAGTCAAAGCGTTATTGGGGAACTGAAAGTGACAAAGCAATCCACAGCTGCAAAGAAAAACCACATTATCGAGGACAAGCTCTTTGATAGTCAATTAAGCAATGGATATTACATTCATTTTGAGTTTATAAAGGGATTAAAAAACACCTCATTTGTAGTTGCATTAGCACACTTAGATGTCCATCCTGATTTCCTGCAGCAAGGCAAAAAACCACCTAATTTTGCAGTTGCAGTTGCTGTTCATCATTATTTGCTGCAGCAAGGCCATTCTCTGACTTTTAATTTTTTGTAATAATAGTCTTTGTTAATCTACGTTGACTGCATCTAGATTTGGGAAAGGAAAAGAGAAATGAAAATGGCTTTCTTTCCTACATTTGAGTAAACTTCTGTAGTTTTCAGTCCATAAATCCATGTTAAATTTTAAAATTTCAAAGCAGAATTAGAAAGCATCTCTTTTACTTTCGTTGTGAATCCCTCAAGTAGTCTTCAAGTAGTCAACACGGGGCTACCTTGTTCAGGCAGCATTACATATCCAGGACCAGATCTTCCAGTTCTTACAGATCCTCCGATCAGTCATCTATCATTAGTTTCTTCTCTTTGACCTCAGATGCTGGGAGGAGAAGCATTGGGGGTGGTTGATCAGTGCCCGTCAAGCGAGACATCATCCCCTCACCCCTTACTGGAGGAGTTATTCTTGGGTTATCAGCAGTACTTATGTCTCTGCATCTTCAATCTACTCTCCTGTTTCCTTGTACTAGACTACAAAATCTTATCTAGTATAGCATAGATTAGATCTGCTTTTACCTTGCTGCTTTCATATCATTGTACTAGACTACCAAATCTTATCTAGTATAGCATAGCTTAGATCTGCTTTTACCTTGCTGCTTTTATACTTTATAAAAGCGGCCTTTGCACTCCCACAATTTATTCCACACTACAGTGATCAGCAGTCCCTTTGACCTACTTGTGGTTATCTTGTTGGACACTAAAAAAATTATCTTAGCTTAAATATATATATGTATATGTATATGTATGTATGTATATTTGGTAGAGAAGACATAATCTGTGTGCGGCTCTCTGTCAATCTCCAAAGGCCTTTTGGCACACTGTCTCCCCCCACCATTCCAATCGACCCTCCAACCTTGACTCCTAGGCCATCTTCATACATATAGCCACCCTTTCTAATGTGCCCTGGCAGCCTCCCATCCGAGTCACCTTCTCCCCACTGGTCCCATGTTACCTATTCTTCTCCATGGAGATCAGATAGGTAATCTGGGAGATGAACACCAACAGAGCAGAAGAAGCAGAGGGATTCCAAGCCGATTTTTCCAAACATGGTATACCAGCTCTTCTTGACTACATCACTGATTTGTTCGAACATGTTTTCCCAGGCTTTCCATAGTCATGGTCCATTTACCAGATCCACAAATCAGGGGTTACAGCTGATTTGACCAATTATCGGACTATCATGGTGGGACACACTTCTCTAAGCTCTATGCTACGGTTCTTCATCTTGACTTGTCAAAGGAGATTGAGAAGAAACACCTTTGGGCTAGAGGGCAGGTTAGATTTAGACCAGAGCACCAAACCGTTGACCATATCGTCACTCTCCAAGTCATCACTAAGGAAGGAAGGCACCGATCTTCGAAAGTCTTTTGCTGCTTCACTGACTTTCGAAAGGCATTTGACTCAGTCTAGAGGGAGGCAGTGTTCCATAGAATTAGAGACATTGTCATCTTGGAGGTCCTTATCATGGATATCAAGCACCAAGGAATGTTTTAAGGATCCATAATTTTCTTGAAGTGTAGAAACCTTGGCGAATCTTACTAATTCTTAAATTTCCAACCATAAAATGTTTGGCCATAACTTTGTAAAAATATTCAAATTTCTAATGATTTTATAATAATTGAAAAAGTCGGCATGAGCAAAAAGTAGGCAAGGGTCCCGAATACAACTTCTCGGCAACATCGGCAAAAAAATAGGGAAAAATTGGCAAAAGTCGGAAAACATTAAAAAATACAAAATACATTCATTTTTTTCAGAATTTTAAACATATAAAGCAACAATAACATCAAATAAACACATTGGAACATAAATATGGAGAAAGCACTAATATATATCATCATCATGTAGTCATGCCAAATATAAAATGATACATCAAAGTCGATACTGAATCCTGAAACATCATAGTGTCCAATCAAGGACTCAAAAGTGGACAACCAAAATAAAATGGCATCACATATATAAATGTATCCAAGGAAAACTAGCAGCTAGCTATCTAATATCAATACCCTCTTCCCGAGTTTTCTTTTTACTTATTACTTGTTTCTCGTTTTCATTAGATCTTTCCTTCACATATTATTCTATTCTCCATTCATACTTCATATTTTTCCCTACTCCAATGATTAGGTTTATATAAGATTTTCATAAATGCTCTTTATTTGTCCTTCCATCTTATGACTTAAACCTAACTTTTGAAAGGTATATTTTATTGATTTGGTTGTCAGCCATTAAATGTATTTCTTGTTTTGTATTGGTGATAAATCATAGATGTATTTTTCCTTCCTCCCAAATTGAATTTCCCACATGAGCCTCATATTTAGCCCTAACTCATCTATCACTTGAAACATTGCTCTCTTTTTCCTACAATGTGCTATGATGATCACTCAAAATATGTTTGCTCAAAAATTCTCTAATAGTGAAAAAACGTAATTCAATTACCATTGTGATCTTTGATAAATGGATACATATTTTGATTAGCTTATCCTTACATGGTTTGATGTTCAAATACAACAAAGTTTCAAAACATTTATACAATGGAGGAAAGGTCGGGACTTTTTGGAAAAAGTCGGGACTTGCCATTTTAGGCAAAAATGGTGACTTTTGGAAAAGGTTGCGACTTTTTGCGATTTTTTAAAAAATTAAAAAATCGTAATTTTTTCCATTTTTTCCAGCTGATTTTTTTGCTTGGGGAAAAAATCATGACTTTTTAAAAAGTCGGTGATTTTTCGGAGAGTTTTTCAACACTGTTTTATATAGTTTCTAGACAATTTTGGCAATGTTTAGAGAAAATATTTTATCTTGTGGAATTTGGGAGAATCATTTTAGAAAAAAATGATACAAATCTCTTTTTTGGAAAAAAAAAACATTGAAAATTAGCCCATGGGCTGAATTTCGCCCCTATTCCTGATCATGCACCTCTGAGTTCATTTTGGCCGGGATCTTCACANTTAACCACGTGACAAACATTGGTGTATTGATCTGTGATCTGTTTGTGTGAAGCGGCTATTCTTGGTGTTCGGTCCTTTGGGAGTACCCTGTGTACCCTTACAATCTTCACATCTCACCAAGTTTCAAACTTCATCAGAAGTAAATTTAGGGTGAAGCAGGGATGTCCTCTCTTCCCTACATTATTTGGGATTTACATCATAAGTTGGATTCTCTTCTTCAGGAACATATACAACCAAGGGATGGGTGCCTTCTTCACTAGGTTTTGATATCCATTCTCCATTTTTCCTACAATGTGATCCCCTTGTCCTCCACCTTGGAGAAGTTACAAAGGCAACTTGATGCCTTAGCGAGTAGTTTTTACAATCTTTGTCAGTTGACAGCCAACCTTGGTAAAACCAAGCTAAAGATCTTCAATGGGACAAAGAATGTTCTCTCTCAGTNACTTGATGCCTTAGCGAGTAGTTTTTACAATCTTTGTCAGTTGACAGCCAACCTTGGTAAAACCAAGCTAAAGATCTTCAATGGGACAAAGAATGTTCTCTCTCGGTATCATTTTTATTTCTAGGGGGGTAGAGATCGAGGTCACCACTTCCTACACATAATTAGGGATCCAATCACCAAGCCCAGATTAACTCAAGGAAATCCCTCTAGCCTCGGAACAAGAAAGGCTATGGCTCAACTTGNAGATCGAGGTCACCACTTCCTACACATAATTAGGGATCCAATCACCAAGCCCAGATTAACTCAAGGAAATCCCTCTAGCCTCGGAACAAGAAAGGCTATGGCTCCCTTGCTCTCCTCCAGCGCTAGTGCTTACAAAACCAATTCCAAGACATCTTGTCCAAGATGGAACTCATGGATAGTGTTACCACGAGAAAATGCAAAATCCATTTTTCATTTTCTCAGTGACATTGCATCAAGAAATGTGTATGCTGGAAGCTTGGATTTGTTTTCTCTTTCATAAGATTGGAGTATGCTCATGTCTTTTGAAGTTTATTTCAATGTTGAGTTCACATATTTGGAGGCAGATTTGCACACGTGACCAAGATTAACCCTTTGGAGCCCTTGTCACACATTTGGATGCGTAATCTTTCGTTAAGGATAGTTCTGATGTATGTTCACATTTCCTGAGGCATATTTGCATATTTGGAGTCATGATTTGACATATTGGCATTATTTATGTGGCACTTTGAAGAAACACCCTTCATATAATCATGGCAAGTAGCAGTCTAAACCCTCTCCAAGGATGATTATCCTCTTATTAGAGAGTAGTCCACCACTTTGAGCAAGTCTTGAGCACATTTATGATATGAAATTATGATTTATGGGAGTTGTCCACCATTCTTGGCCACACATGGCACAATGAATCATGAAATTGTTTCAAAAAAGCAAACTTAGAGCTATGTCTAGAGGAGTGACTTGCTGGGAAAGCTCTAGGAGGTATTTATTAATTACTGCTTGTAACACACCAACCCTAATTGAAGGAGGTGTTCAAGAAGAAGCCAAGAAGCAAGTAAAAATTAGTTGTACAAAGGGACATCAAGCTTGAGGAGGTGACTCTAAAAGATCAAATGAAGGTTAAATTTGGCAAGACGTCCCACTCCCAAGGGGCTTTCTAGACCTTTCTTTGTATTTTAATGCTATGTCTTGGAAAAAAGGTGGATCTAGGAATCTCTAGAGCCTTCTCAAATAATATTTTATTATAAAATTAGTTGGGAGAAAAGCTATAAAAGGAGAGGCACTCTTCACTTGCAAATGAGAAGTTCAAGTGTGTTGGAGACATTTACCATCATACACACTCTTTTGGTCAAATTGGCCTAGTTAAACCACTATCCTAAGTATAATTGGCATTAATTGACATCAGCGGAGCATTAATTGCCATCATCCAGTCACACCCACGCCTACCTACAGTCAAGGAGGCTAACTTAGCCTTCTCCTGCAATCAAGGAGGCTAACTGGAGCACTCCAGGGGTGATCTGAGTGATATTAATGCACCTAATTGCTAACTGGTGGTTACAATCAGTTCAACCAGTCAGTTAGGGCGCCTCCTCTCATTAAATATATTATTTAATGATTATTTAATGATTATTTATCATTATTTATCATTATTTAATGATCTGGAGTCAACAGGGCGCCTCCACCAACTTCTAATGGTCAGTTCAGCTTCAGTTAACCTCATCGGGGTTCATTGAAGTCATGGAGCACTAGCACTTGATGGTTGGCTTGCTATGACATGTGTTTGATCTCCTTCAGTTGAGATTCAGTCATTTATTGCACTCCGACTTCAGTTAGGGTTTGGTGAGTCAATTAGGGTTTTGGTCAAGTGGTTAACTGAGTGTGAACCAATGGTTGAGAGTCAGTTAAGCTAGACTCACTCACTGGATTCGAATTGTCTCCTTAGGTATTCGAATTCTTCATGGAGTTAAGCCATTGCTCGACATTGGTATTGTAACCATTCATTGTTTATTAAATATACAGAGAGGAAACCATTCTGGTTCCGATTAACACCATTTCATGAGTATTTGTTGATTATTCTTTCATGAGATTGCTTCTTAGTTCCTAGATCATGTGCAAGAATTAATAAAGTGGAGAGAGATTCCCCTAGAAGAATAAAAACATTTCCATTTTCAGGTACAAGGGAGGAAGAATTGTTGGTGAAGGAATGTTCATTTTTCTGGGCTGTTGATCGCATTTCTGCTAGGCTGCCACATCGTTTTCTGCTGGTATATTTCTGTTGTTTCAAGGCTGTTACAACTTCCACCTGCTGGTATATTACTATTTTGAGTTGAATATGAAATGGCATTGTTAAGATCTTTTCACTAGTTCTATGCATCAATGTGTTAGCTGAAATGGTAATGTTTATAACATGCCGATTTTTCCCTTGCATTCTAGGCTTCTTCATCAAGTTTGGTTTTGACTCCATTTGCCCAGAAGACAAGCCACTTGGTCTTGCTTGTATTCTCATCTTTTAACCTAAAGAAATCATAAATTTCTGATTTGTCAAATCTGGAAATCGTTATTGTTTTAAAGGGCAGATTTGACAAATCTTATTAGAGAATCCCCCCTTATGCCAGAGGAGAGTCAGCCTATAAAGTGAAGGGAGGTTCTATTGAGGCGACAATGGATAGAACTTCTGAGAGCTCCCCTAAGGTTTGTACCATGAATATTGGACTTGAATTGTGCGCAGATTCGGGAGGTAACAGACAACATTATCAGACTCATAGTTCTCTATAGATCAGAAGTTGGGGACATGTTATCCACTAACTTGCACTTAGGTGGATTTCCAGTGAGCCGCCAAAGGCTTGAACAATCCAATTGTTCATTATTAGAGTTCAGAAGTCCATCAGGCCAATCAGTGGCCCTTCTTTTTAATTGTTTTTACATGTTCATACCCTGCGAGGAATTGTAATAAAATGACTTAGCATGATGAAGTTATGTAAAAGGTTTGGATTTCCTAGAACTTAGTCATCAATACTTTACTCTAGAATGTTTTTTTCTTTAGAATTATATGTCGTCTTTTAATGACTTATAATTTTCAAGTTTTTCACTCGCTCCTCCAAAGCTAGAGTAAGTGTCTTGGTGGTTATGCCTTAGGAGGTTATTAAAACCTATGTGTCAATGTATATTACCATGCTAATCATTATTTTAGAGCCATATAAACATATACAAAGTCCCCCCTAGGTATTTTTATTATTTCGGAAAATTTTAATTTTCCCGTAAAAAGCATGCATGTTTTAATTAAAAATATTCACTAAGGCATAAAAGTGTGGTTAGGAAGAGGAATTAGGCATGGGGGTGCTCGTTTTTCAACTCAGAGCACCTACTTAACCCCTAAACCCACTTTCCTAAGTTTTCAAGTAATTATTTATCTCCAAAATTAAATATTACTCAAAAATGGTAAAAAGACCAAAAAAATGGAGAAAGTCAAAAATTCGGCAACTCTTAAAATAAAAGAAACATGCCGAAAGTGAATTTTCTGAGTTGAAAGTAAAGTGGAAACATTCCTAAGGTTTCTAAAACATTCCAAAGTGTTTTTCACGGCAAGTAAAAGCAAGATGGTTTTTCTTCTCCAAGTGGGGCACATTTCCACGTTAGAGAGGGTGCAACTCTCAAGAAAAGATAGCAATTTGTCAGATGAAGCAAAGTAGTTGAGTTAGGAATTGAAAGAAAGCTAATTTTCATCATTTTCCAATCCATTACAAGTCATGTCCATTGTCAACTATTGAAACAACTTAGCAAGTGCGTGTTAGAAAGTGGCAACAAGGAAGGTCTTCTATCATTTGCATGTGTCCTTGCTTAATAGAATGCATAAAACAGGAAGCCAGATGGATCATTGGCTTTATCCAAATTTATATTTAGGAAAAGTGCATTATGCGATCTAATTTTATTTAGACTTAATGGAGGCACTTTTATAAAGTTCAAGTGAAAAATAATTTTAAGTGATGGCTAATCTAATCTTGACCATTGATCCCACCAGAGGATCTCATCCATTGATCCGTAGTGAGAGTTAGGGTTTTCGCTTGGCCATTGAGTTAAAAGGAGATTGATTTGGTGGAGAGGACACACAACACAGTTGCTTTGACACACTCGTTGTCAGAGAGAGGGATTTCTTACTCATAGCTTTTCAGCCAGAGAGAGAAAAAGTTTGTAGGAGAATTTAAGAGAGTGAGACTGAAGGACATTTTTCGGAGATCGACAGAGAAGCTCAGGAAAATCGTAGAGGGGTCGTACATCGCTAATACAGGAGGTCATACGATCTGACGCAGGGGTCGTACATCGCTGACGCAGGCAGCTGTACACATTGGCGCAAAGGTTTGTACACTAACGCAGGGTCGTACACGTTGACGCAGGGGCCGTACGATCTTGCTAGGGTTTTTCAGTGAGTTTCGGTTGTACGATTTTGCCAGGTTGGGTAAAATCGATTTCTGGATTGTACTGTTCTATATCTTGCTAATAAAAATATCTTCTCATTCTGTTGCACAAATTTTCCCATCTTGGGTGTTTTCGGGGGTTTTCATACCCAAAAATATCGATGTCTCTATTGATGTGATTGTTGTTCTATTTTTCTCAGTATTTATTTTCCGCTGCAATATTTGTGAAGAAACTCATTTGTGGTTATCAGTAATAAAAAAAATGTATATACTAGGTAACTCAAGATTGGGTTTTAAGGAAATTTTACAGCATGCCCCCCTCTTGGTCTCATTTTTCTATATAAGCAAGGCAATGGTCAATTGTTTAGGAGAAAGCATTGAACCTCCGCTCTTGTAATTCTTCTTTGATCATTTGATCATCTGTTAATAAAGTTTTTTTAAGGCTTTGGAGGCCATATGTTGTGCAATTATTCCACTTGATGTGCGCTTTGTTGATGGTTTGAGGTGAAATCTTGTCAATCTTTCTTTCGTTTGCAATTAGTTTAGATTAATCTAGCTTAGAAGGCCTATGTGCCCATAAGAGTAAGCATTCAATGTTTTGATTTGCTTATTAATGATTAATTTGTTAGAAATATAGAAGCAGCAGGTGTATTGAGTTGTACTAACGCCCCTCTTGTCTCTTCTTATTATACATTATAGATCTAATCTTGCTTTGTAAGTGTTGTTAACAGTGCAAGATAGGTCGCTGAAGGAGGAAGTTGAGCTCAGTTGCTTCTGCATCCACCTTCACTCTTGTTTCCTTTCGTTTAACTTTGTTGGGCTGCAGGTATATCTGGTCCTCATTTCTTTCAAAACTGGAGCTAGTTCTCGTTTCTTCCACATTACAAAAAAAAAACGTAAAATTTCTTGGTTACCGGTCCTTTTAACTTTCAAATCTCTCTTTGCTCTTAAAGTTAAATTTTATTTCAGATCTGATATATTTATTTAGATCTTGGTTTTAAAGCATATTTTTGTAGATCTAACATAGCTATCTTTTCTATCTTCAAAGTCATTTAGTAGTGAAATTTTAAAGCTTTGAATTAAAAGTTAGTTCACTAATTTTAATTAAACATCTACCAAATTTCAAAGTGCTTCAATTGGCTGCCCCAATAGGCAAGCCAAGATCCCAAGGAAACCTTGATTTCCTTGGTTCCTTTACTTGTTTTAAGCGTAGCTCAACTTAGTTTAATTTTTGTAATTTTTTAAGGGTTGTCCAAAGACACTTTTAAAGTGTTTGGGCATTTTTCATCACTAATGGCTTGTTATTTTTGCAACATTGATGAACAGATAGGAGGAGACTCTGGCGAAAATTTGAGCTTTTCAGCCATCTGGAACACTGTAATGTCCCCCTCTAATTAAGCACCCAAAACACCCGTTAACCTACTCAATTACCATAGGTTCGAGTGGGTACTACATCAGAGAGAATTGACTGAGGGCATTTGATACTTAAAGCAGATCAGGACAGTCATTTAGTGTTAAAGTCATTAGTCAGATAAAAGCCTTATTTCTTTAGGATTAAAAGTCAACATCAAATTAGAATTGCATGCATGCAAAAGAGAAGCATAAACCCTAAAAGTGACATGCAAACCCTAAAAGCGCATGAGACTCTATTTAAGAGGGTTATTGGACTAAAGAGACTATCTATTATTGTTGTTGGTTGATTTGGAGCTTTTGAGCAGCAGCACAGCATACAGCCGCGACAGTAGGGGTTGAGGACGACGTCTTCAGCTAACGAGGGTTTGACAGTGAGATATCTGCCCTAGTCTCTTTCAGGGTAGGCCATTCAGGTCCACCATCAGTTCTTCATCTTTATTCCTTCATATGCAGCTATTTGGCATCCATCAGAAGATAGTTTTCAGGGTTATGTATGCAGCTGGGGATTTAGCTGGAAAACCCCAAAGCATTCGTTGGGTCTCCAGATCTCAATTTTTCTTCTAAATATTGGTAGCATCTTCATCAACAGGATCATCCTACGGTATCAAGTGATCATCAACTTCCAGTTTGCTCATCCGAAGCGGTTCTCATCAGTTTCGTGTAGCTAGGGACGTAAGCAGCGAAGCAGGTGAACCAATTCGCTAGCCTGCGTAGAGGGGTTAGAACCTCCGCATGCTCTAGTCATTCTCTCCGGCATGGGAATACCTTCATCCCGGCAAAATCTCATCGTCATCAGACAGCTCCTTCACCAAAAACGTCACATTTAGCTGAAGAGGGGGTTCTGCTGCTGGGCAGTAACACCGAAGGAAGGGAGCACCAGTTCTTCATCAATCCAGCTCTTTATGCATGCGTATTATCTCTGGAGTATTACCAGCCAGATTATCAGTGGTAAGTGTTAAATTCCTTTCTGCAAACCCTAGCCCTAATTCAGCTATATTTTAGGGTGTTCTTACATGGCAATTTTGCATGCACGATTATTTTGTATTTTTGCACAAGATTGAGTGTATGAGTCAACATTACACACTGTATCAGAGCGTGTCCCTTGCCAGTTGTGAGCTTGAACAAGAGAAGTAAATGAATACAGAAGAAGACACTTTTGTAACCTATAGGAGAAGGAAGAGTAGGTACACGGAGGAATTTGAGGATATCCAGCTAAAAGATACCAACTCAGAAATGGACCCAATAGGTATACACTCTGACAGAGGGAAAGGAACAGGAGAGGACGAAGAGAGGATGGAGTTTCGTAGTTTAGTAAATGCATTGCATGACCTAGCCAAAGGGAAAAAGGAAGTAATGCATGCAATAAACAGATTGTCTTCGAAACTAGAACCAGGTAATCGCAGTATACCTCTCTCACCAGTAGATAGGGTCTACAAGCAGTAGTGGGAAGCATGCATACACCAATATGCAAAACACACCCCACATATATAACAAATCTTCCAGCAGGCCCACTATGCCTCACTTCCTGGCAGATGCAATAGCAGGAGCAGTCATGCCAGTAGAGCCTAGTGAACCATTTGGAGCCTATTTACAGGAATACAGGGATTTAGGGGATGAGTTTCATGCAGCCATGTCCTTTTTAGATTTATGCAACATGAAGAGTAGGAACTGACCCAAGAATTTCAACAGGAGATTTAATTAGAATTACGAGTTGCAGAAAACCTTGGGTAGGTTGACCATCCCAAACTTTGATGGGGCTCGCGGAGGTTCAGCGAGAATATGGGTTCAGAAGTTGGATACTTATTTCCAACTCAACCCCATGACAGAGACAGATGCCATTAAATTGGCTACACTACACTTAGATGGAGAGGCTCATGCGTGGTGGTACCACAGATTAGTGACATTGGGTCACAACACCATCATTTCCTACAGTGAGTTCACACAGAAGCTCATGGAGCGATTTGACAAGAAGGACCCAGAGATACACTTCAGAGAGTTGGCTCAACTCAAGCAGACAGGTAGTGTCGAGGCCTTCATCCCTAAGTTCCATAGGGTAGCTATTATGGTGACAGATGTGTCGGAGAACATGCTGATTATGTTGTTTATTGAGGCCTTGACAGAACCACTACGGGGGTGGGTGAAAGCCTACAAACCCTCCACTCTACAGGATGCAATCAGCCGAGCCAAAGATCTCCAAGACTCAATTTCGAAGAACAGGTTTCCACTCAAGACCAACTTTCTAGTTAGAGACAAAGATAGGAAACCTTTCAGCAGGAAATACTGAGGAAAACTTGGTTAGACGACGACACAAGGAAAGACTTGAGACGGAAGAAATTGTGTTTTACTTGTCAGGAACCGTGGGTTCCAGGACACCGGTGCTCAAGAAAGGCCAAAGCCCACTACATAGAGGTATATTCAGACAATGAAGGGGAGGACTACGAGCAGGAAACAACAAAGGAATTACGGGCGGTAGAGGAGTCACTCCAAGGGAATACACCAGAAGGAGTTATTGCTACATTATCCGAGGTACCTAGGTTTCATACTCTCAGGGTCAGAGGACTAGTACAGGGCCACAGAGTAGGAGTATTGATTGATGGGGGAGCAACCCACAATTTCATTGATGCAGCATGGGTGGCTAAGAGGGGTATTCCGACAGAGAAGTTTGAGAGATTTACTATAGCAGTAGCAGGAAACACTAGCATGGAGTGCAACTATTGGATCCTTAAACTTTGTCACATTAGGCAACTACCATATGACAAATTCATTTTATGTAGTGAATGTGGCCGATACAAATGTAGTATTAGATGTCCAATGGCTTTATTCAATATGAAAATATGCTATAGATTACAGGGCAATGGAAATGGAATTCCAGGGACCAAATGGGAAACAGGTAGTGTTGAGGGGCATGAACACTTATCCCCCAAAACCAGTGTCTTCACAAAGAATGGAGGTCGTGCTCAAACAGGGTGACATAGAATGGTCAGCAGAGTGCTTGGTCACCTTTAGGAAACCTCCAGAGAACAACACCCAACACCCAACGGATGTTCAGGCATTATTGTAGAAGCACGAGAAGGTATTTCGAGATCTTCCAGCAGGTAGACCACCAGACCGAGGATTTGAGCATATCATTGAGTTGGAGGAGGGGACTCAAGCAGTCATCACCACCCCATACAGGCATCCCAAAAGATACAAGGATGAGATCGAGAAGACGATCAAGGAATTACTAGAACTAAGATATATTCGGCCAAGTTCTAGTCCCTTTGCATCATCAGTGGTCTTAGTTAAAAAGAAGGATGGCACGTTGCAAATGGTATTGATTACAGAGCCCTCAACAAGAAGACCATCAAAAACAGGTGTCCCATCCCCAGGATTGATGAACTCATGAACAAGCTATGAGGTGCCAAATACTTTTCAAAAATCGATCTTCGATCAGGGTACCATCACATCCGAGTAAGGGATCAAGACATTCCCAAAACAACTTTTCATTGCCACTACGGACATTATGAGTTCTAAGTCATGCCTTTTGGACTCACCAATGCTCTAGCCACCTTCCAGTCGTGCATGAACCACACTTTCAGGGCTCAGTTACGAAAGTATTTGCTAGTGTTCTTTGATGATATTCTAATTTACAGCAAAACTTGGGAGGAACATTTGAAACACTTAGATGAGGTATTGAAAATTTTGGAAGAGCACTCGCTTTACGCGAAGATGTCTAAGTGTGAATTCGACATGAAAGACATGATGTATCTAGGACACATAATCAGTGCAGAAGGGGTACATGTTCATATGGAGAAGATTAGAGCTATCCGGGATTGGCCAACGCCGAAGACAGTTTCTGAACTGAAGGGCTTCTTAGGCCTTTGCACCTACTATAGGAGATACGTTAAGGGATTCTCTCAATTTGCCGCACTCACCAAGCTCACCAAGAAAGGGGCATTCACATGGACAGAATTGGCACAACGTACCTTTGAAGAAATGAAAACCATCATGAGATCTTGCCCAGTTTTGGCCCTACCAGATTTCTCACAACCATTCATAGTGGATTGTGATGCTTTAGGAGAAGGGATAGGAGCCGTACTGATGCAAAACCATCACCCGATTGCTTGAAAGCCGAAAACTGAAGGACTATGAGCGCCACTACTCCATATACGACAGAGAGATGTTAGCCATCTTACATGCCCTCACTAAATTCAGGCAGTACTTGGTGGGGAGCAAATTCAAAATCAAGACAGATCATAACAGCCTCAAGTACTTCTTGGAGCAAAAGGAGTTAAATGAACGCCAACAAAAATGGGTTAGCAAGGTGCAGGATTATGATTTCGAGATAGAGTATGTGAAGGGTAAGAACAATGTAGTAGCTGATGCCTTATCCAGACGACCAGCATCCTTATCTCTCATGAGTATATCCACAGATTGGAGGTCTCTTCTCTTAGTAGAGTACTCCAAAAACAAATTTGCTTGTGAGTTGTTGGATGGACAAATCCAGAATGACAGGTACAGAATTATTGATGACATCATCTATTACAAGGGAAAGATATACCTCGTACCAGAATTAGCTTTGAAAAGGAAGATCATACAGGCATCACATGACTCATCGTTATCAGGGCATCAGGGTTTCTTCAAGACCTACAGGCAAATATGAGAGAGGTTCTCATGGAAGGGCCTCAAAGGGAAAGTAATGCAGCATGCTCGGGAATGCAGCATCTGCCAATAGAACAAGATCGAACACCCTCATCTAGCAAGGTTACTTCAGCCATTACCGATACCGGAGCAAAAGTGGGAAAGTATCTCAATGGACTTCATTACAAGGTTACCCAAGGTACAAGGACAAAATTGCTTATATGTAGTGGTAGATCGGTTGAGCAAATTTGCTTACTTATTTGCTATCTCTACCGATTATTCAGCAGCACAGGTAGCCGAGTTATTTTTCAGAGAGGTTTTCAGACTATATGGGCTACCCAAAACCATTGTCAATGATCGTGACAATAAGTTCACCAGTGCTTTCTGGCAGGAGCTATTCAGGTTGGTAGGGACCGAACTCACTACAAGTACAAGTTATCATCCGCAAAGCGATGGCCAGACAGAGATTGCCAACAAATGGGTTGAAGGGTATCTCCGCAATTATGTAGCGGGCCAACAAAGGACATGGATTAAATGGCTACACCTAGGGGAATACTGCTACAATACTACCTACCATATGTCTATCAGGATGACACCTTTTAAAGCACTGTATGGCTATGAGGCACTGAACTTCGCGGATTTAGCTTTTGGAGACAACAGAGCACCCAAGGAAAAATATTGGGTACAGGACAATCAGGATATTCTTAAGGCCCTGAGGGAAAACTTACAGGCAACACAGAATTAGCAGAAGCTATACAAAGACAGACTCGGGATTGAGAGGAGTTTTGAGGTGGGAGATCTGGTATATTTACAGCTACAACCCTACAAACAATCTTCCCTCAAGAAAAAAGGAGCGGAGAAACTAAAACCTCGCTTCTATGGTCCTTACAGGGTAGTTCGGAAGGTTGGAGAGGTGGCTTATGAACTAGAACTCCCGGAGAAAAACAAGATTCACAATGTGTTTCATGTGTCCAATCTCAAGAAAACATTAGGACAACACATTGCTCCATCCATCGAGTTGCCTCCCTTAGATGATGAAGGGCTACTGGTACTGATTCCAGAGAGAATCCTACAGGTGCAAGAAAGGAAGCTTCGAAACAAGGTGATTCAAGAGTATTTGGTAAAATGCAAAGAATTACCTATGGAGGATGCCACATGCGAGGGAGAGCAAGTATTTCAGCATTCTAGTTTGCAGTTGCTTGAGGACAAGCAATTTCAAGTGGGAAGGAATGTAATGTCCCCCTCTAATTAAGCACCCAAAACACCCGCTAACCTACTTAATTCCCATAGGTTCGAACAAGTACTGCATCGGAGGGAATTGACTGAGGGCATTTGATACTTAGAGCAGATCAGAACATTCATTCAGTGTTAAAGTCATTAGTCAGATAAAAGAAGCCTTATTTCTTTAGGCTTAAAAGTCAACATCAAATTAGAATTGCATGCATGCAAAAGTGAAGCATAAACCCTAAAAGTGACATGCAAACTCTAAAAGCACGTGAGACTCTATTTAAGAGGGTTATTGGACTAAAGAGACTATCTATTATTGTTGTTGATTGATTTGGAGCTTTTGAGCAGCAGCGCAGCATGCAGCCGCGACAGTTGGGGTTGAAGACGGCGTCTTCAGCTAACGAGGGTTCGACAGTGAGATATCTGCCTTAGTCTCTTTCAAGGTAGGCCATTCAGGTCCACCATCAGTTCTTCATCTTTATTCCTTCATACGCAGCTATTTGGCATCCATCAAAAGATAGTTGGTAGGGACACGTGGGAAGCTGGGGATTTAGCTGAAAAACCCCAAAGCATTCGCTGGGTTTCCATATCTCAGTTTTTCTTCTGAATATTGGTAGCATCTTCATCAACAGGATCATCCTACGATATCAGGGGATCATCAGCTTCCAGTTTGCTCATCCGGAGCAGTTCTCATCAGTTTCGTGTAGTTGGGGGCGTGAGCAACTAAATAGGTGAATCAATTCGCTAGCCTGCCTAGAGGGGTCAAAACCTCTGCATGCTTCGGTCATTCTCTCCGACACGGGAATATCTTTATCTTGGCAAAATCTTATCGTCATCAGACAGCTTCTTCACCAAAACCGTCACATTTAGCTGAAGAGGGGGTTCTACTGCTGGGCGGTAACACTGGAGGAAGAGAGCACTAGTTCTTCATCAGTCCAACTCTTTATGCATGCGTATTATCTCTGAAGTATTATCAGTCAGGTTATCAGTGGTAAGTGTTAAATTCCTTTATGCAAACCCTAGCCCTAATTCAGCTATATTTTAGGGTGTTCTTGCATGGCAATTTTGCATGCATGATTATTTCGTATTTTTGCACAAGATTGAGTGTATAAGTCAGCATTACACACAATATCAGTAGAATATCAATATTTGGGATATTACAAACACCCTGGACGCTCCAACTTTCTTCTAATTAATTTTTCCAACAAATTGTAAGCTTAGTAATAATTATAATCTCTAATAAAAGAGCAATTGGGCTACACAACGCCCACACCCCATCCCCCATGGGGGATTCGCAATGTCTCTTTTCATGGAGTGATTTTTCTATTTTTCTTGTAGTTTATTTTTTTGAATCAAGGGAACTAGCAACCTCCCTGGGATATATCTAACATCCCGCAAGTCCGATATACCAAGAACTTGTGACTCAGCAGCGGCCAAGACGTCCCGGAGCCCACTCTGGATATAATCCGAGGTGGACCGCTTATCCAGGGGTCGCCTACCCTTCTAGCCTTGTCACAACGGGCTAAATAAGCAACCCTACCCCCCGTCGGTTTTGAACATGTGACCTCCTTGGAGATAACACATGCTCTTAACCATTAGGCCCACTCAGGTGCTCTTCTTGTAGTTTTTAATTAACACAAGCACACAATCTGTCTTAACAGGCTATATACTTTTTATAAGTGATTTTAGTTAAAAGTTGCTTTAAATTTATTATTTTTGTAAAGAACACTAACCCACTACGATTTATCCAAGTACCAAAAGGGAAAAGAAAGTCAGAGTGTAGTAATTAGCAAACACTATTTCATTGCTTACTTTACAATTTAAATTAGAACAAGCGTATTTGTTTCAGTTTGTCTATGCTCTTTCCTTCTACAGGCTTTCCTGATCGTTAGGAAATCAGAAACGGGTCTGTAACATTCTTTAAAACTCAACATTTAATTAAACAACTCACTTTAATAAAATAACCACCCTTAAACATAACAGAAATTGGGCGTTTCGATATCATTTTATGTGAGAAAATTCTTCAGAGGAAGTGGGACCAACTAAAAAGTGACCATGGGGCCCCATTACATTATATCCTTGTCAGTATAATGTTGAACACACCCCCACGACTCCATTTAGCCCACATTTCCTTGTGCGAAGCCACATAGGGTGAATCTGGACATATTCCGTATACCTTCGAGTATATCGGGAATCCCCTTTTCCCTTTAATCAACACATCCTTTAATAAATTAAAGCTGAACAAGACACACTACAAAACATTTTACTTTTTCAGCAACACTTCAATATGTTATGATTCCATTTGGCACTGGCACAATTTATACTACTATCATTTGCTCAAAGTCATCTCGATGTATGAATGCTGTATATTTATGTTGTTGATCTAATTTCTACTTTGCAATATCTTGTCAGTAAATCATTTAAAACTCCAAACAAAACAATTCATCCACAACTAATAAAAGTAAGATCCTTAGTAACTCTTTCATAGGGACTACCCCACTTGGCTTCGTTAGGAGTGGCCTAAACGGAGGATCCAAGATCAGGTGACAGCACCTGACTCAAGACTCACCCCCAAGGATACACCAAGCAGCTTGAAGATTCCTGTTGCGTTAACCCCCAGGTGCATAAGAGGCGACAACAGGACATAATCTAATTGAGTTGAGCTAGGCCATCACAAAAAGAGTTCAGATTCTCATGCTCTGCTGCATCATTAGATGCAAGTGGAAAGTTCCACAGGCCATTGTTCAGGTAGAGTTCACAGCCCTTCCCTTCAAGACTGAAACAATTTTTGGTCCAATCTCCCTTCTACACTAGGTCTCGTTATCACACAACTTGTAGTTTCCCCACAAATGGTATCCTATTTAGGACGGTAGAGGGGACGGGATACTAAAGAGGTGAACTACGAGTATCCCACCCCCCAAATCTAGATTGGTTGTCACGCCGGTTAGGGCACCCTTCGCTTTATGCCACTGATAACCCAAGTGACAAAGGGGGAGACCCTCATCTAACCTAGAAGGAAAGACCTAAAGCTAACACACCAGATCAAATTGTAGCAACAGAGTACGTAAGCTGAGTAGCTAGAGAAACCCTAAATCTGAGGAAGATAGTTACTGATAAGGATGCTTTGGACTGTAAGGGTTTAGGTATTGAAAAAGTAGCCCAAAATGTTTATGTTTAGTGACTGTATAATTATTATGAGGATCTTGGTGATGAGTGTTAGCACAAATGATCAATGTCACTACCCTAGGGGGGTTTATGGTGGAGAGTAAGAGTACGCCCAGAGTGATGAATTGAGGACAAATTAAGGTAAGATAACACTTAATTAAGAGGCCTTGGAGATGAATTTGACAATATCTTATTTTGGGAAATATTTTGGAATAATTCCATTGATTTCAAGAAAATCAAATATTCAATAATTCAAATGATTTCCCGATAATAGAAATTATCATTCTCCAAAGCGTCCTATAATCTTTAACCAATTTTGTGCTTCGATGTAATTGCGTGGAGCAAGTGCTATAGCTTGTTCCCAATACTCAGCAACTTGATCGAACCAAGCCTCCGCAGTTTCAGGATCTCCCTGTCGAATGGCCTATTCTCCTCGGTCAGGGTAGGTCCACTTGGAAAAGTTTTCTTCCCTCAGAACCGTACTTGAGAGTTTCCTACCAAAGCAAAAGCCAAAAGATGGATCATAAAGCAGGAAAATTAGCCAAAAACCCTAGGAAGGTGATTTGCCTAAAGATCAGTGCTTTAACCACAGGGCAGACGGAGTCCCCAATGATGACATCTTAGTAAACCCACTTAGCTCTAGGGGATAGTTAGATAACCCATAAAGGTTTTGCCAAAAATCCCAACAGAATGACCTAAAGAATTTTTAGAAGGTTTTAGTTAGGGTTTTAATTATTCGTCAAGGGGATTTGAAATTAAAACTAAAGAAATATTAACAGAAATACCTGGAAATATTGTAGATGCCAAGTGCAATGCCACTTTACTCTGATTTGATGCAATTCCAAGCGAATTTGATGAAGTTCCAAGCCAAATCGATTTGCCCAGGTTCAAGTAGTGCGCCCCTCTTTCTGCAAGAGCAACCCATGTCAAGTTGGAATTGATCCATAGGAAAAGAAAATATGAATGCAAGATAAATCAAGAAGCATAACCAATGATCAAAGACGCATTAGAAAAACCCCTTGATTGCCAGTGTTTTCAAATGGAGACAGTTGGATCTCTCATAACAACGCCCCAAGAGAAAAACGCCCTCCTGCAAAAAACACGGCCCTCACAAAATATAATTTGGAACATGCATAAATTAATTGGAACACCTCCAGAAATAATTTTGCAATCAAGCACAAGAACAATCTATGACCAAGAAGACACAAGATTTCTCTGAAAATATTTTCTCTATTCCAATAGCCAAGAGCCAAATTTCCCAATGGGATACAATGAGGGAGGTCTCTTCTGTATATAACTTTTGAGAAACACAAACCCTATCTTACTTTTTCATCCAACTATTGAGTTAAAACATCATCAACGATGGAGATTACATCTTTTATTTTTACATGGATCAATACAATTAAGGGGGGCGAATTATCTCATAAAGCCCATTTTTACAGCATGATAAATCATTCTTTTTGCAAGTTTAACACTTACGAGACATGGGGGGGTCATTAGGGGGTCCCTACATACATATTTCTAAAGATACAACTTGATTTACACACTTTTATTTTGGCCATTTTAACCAATTTCGCCCTATGGGGGACGTCCTCGCTAAGAGAGCCAAAAAAATAATCTGAAACATCAAACTGGGTGAAATTGGTGTAGATATGTCTGGAGAGCCATAATAAATCATCTAGAAGCATTCCCTTTCCATTTCCTTGACCACAAAATCCAAATCGATTTCCTCGGTGATTTTCCTAGTTGATTTCTTCATGGTACATCCTCTAAAAATAATAAATATTATCATAACTTCTTTCAAGCTGAGAACTGGGGAAAACTGACTACATAGAAGTGTCCAAAGAAATGGTAGAATGGTATTGGTTACTACTCATACTCACGGATCCACTGAAATGCCAAAAATATCATCATCTCACAATAAAAATAATAGACAAAGTCAATAAAAAAAAATTAATAAACTTTGGAACTCAATCACTGTGACCATCCAATGAAAACTAAGACTACAGTATTGGTCCTAGGGATGTCTACAACAAATATAATCACTGTTGATTTTTGTAGTCACTGCATTGGGTAACGTGTTTGACTTGGTCAACTGGGTTGACCAGGTCAAAATACCCAAACTGGAGGTGAAATACTTAACTGAGCTGAACCTGCATGCATCCAAGGTAAGAACTGCTCCAAGATGTATATTAAAACCTAAGTTGCCAAGAAACTTGGGTATAGGTATGGGGACGGGGACGAGGACGCCACTTTTTGAAAAAGGGTACTTGGGTATGTCGGGGTACAGTGTGTGTGTATATATATGTCATAGTCACATCATACATGCATGTAGATTTCTTCATAAATTATGAATCATGATTCATAATTATAAATTCGATGATTATTTAAACAATGAACATTCAAAATGAAAATTTGAAACATAAAATTTGATAAATCATCGACTCAGTAGATATCAATTAGAAGACTGGAAGTTACATAAAATTTGATAAATCACTGTACTTGGTAGCTGTAACAGAGAATCAAACTCAGACATGAAAGTACACTAGAAATCTTATTTTAAACACCTATTTGTATTGTTGTTACAAGCAGTAAAAATTTGAAAATTGTCAAATATACCCCTGCGTTGATGTGAGTGTATTTCTCAATATTAAATACATATGTATATTTTTTATGTGCACATTTGGTAGTCAAATTATGTTCCATGAGTGTTGAACACAAAACCATAAAAACATTCATTGTAAATCAATGTAAAACCAATCTACCAGATTTGGACAATATTCAGCGGAATTTGAATAGTGTTGCAAAGTGTTTGACATAAGTCCAGAACCAGACTCCATACGTAGTTAGCAAAACATTAGTTCAGATTTGGTGGGGGTCATTACATTTTCCCCAATGAATTGCATTTTATTGAGTTGGTCATACCCTCGGAGTACCCAAACATGGGGTACGAAGTACCCAAACACGACGTACGACATACCATTTCGCCTATAAGTACCCCTTTTTTTATAACGGAATCTCGGCTACGTGGACCTAATATGGGGTACGACAGGAGACGTACCCTACAAGTACCTGGTACAGGTACATGTACCCTACCCCCGGGTATGGGTACCCTGGCAACATTGATTAAAATCCAACCTAAATCATGCTAATCAGAATCATGGTGACAATAATAATAATAATCAGTAAAAAATACATGTCATTGTACAATCGTTAAATCTTCTAGAAGTCCCTTGTATATGCGATACTTACAAAGTTTAATTAATTTGCTAATGTTGGGTGAAGGTGGAAAACAAGGCTAAAGTAAAAGGAAAATGACTTCTAGTTGACTTTGACAATACGATCTCTTTGAATGATGACAAGTACACAACCACAGTGACATATGCATGACAGATAAACAATAGGGAATGGCGGTGTCTCACAAGTGGATGAGTTGATCTGAAAAGAGTCCATTCATCTTTAACAACATGTCTGCAGCTCACATCCAAGCTAACAATCAAGCTCCGTGAGGATCTTATCTAGGACCCTTGCGTTGAGTACACAAGAAATTGTAGTGAAGAGATCCTAGGTGAAGAGATAGGTTTTATAAAGATATAGTGGTATAATTCAATTGCATATAATAATTAGGATCACTAAAAGAATAACCAAGCACAGATTATGGAGCTCGTTTAACCACAGTGATGATCTATCACCTCCTAACCATGGACAATGCAGAACCATTGTCTTTCTCGAGATCGCACCTCAGAAATCGCAAAGGAAGAAAACCCAGCAACCTTATAATAGAGATAATCAATCTAGAGAACTGTGTACATCCAGATACATAGATCACATATGTAGTAGAAAGATAAACCCCAAGAATATAAGAGTAAACTTCTTCACTACTAGAGAACCCCAGAAAACAGTCTTCTTCTAGCAGTAGCAAACTTGTCTCTTGGTTGAGCGAACTTGCTTGGTGAAAGTGAGTGAGGGCTCCTTCTATTTATACTTTATCATGTTGACTTTTCATCTTCCAACTAGGGATGACTTGTCTTCTCTTGATGGACTGACTTCACTTGTGCAACAATAAAGTACATTTTATTGTTATATTTTCTTGGGTAGACTTGTGTGAGGATGCCTCATGTAGCTACTACCTCAACAAGAAATACAATGATAGAATGCTAGTTTTCAAACCTCAAGATCAATACTTTGATCTTGACGATTGCTAACCCTCGCTTGCCCCTTGCTATCCTTTCCTCTGACCTTGCCCCTACACCTACACACTTGGCTAAAAGTCCTTTTCCAATCACTCAATGAGATCTCACTCACTCTGCGTGACTATTGTGTGTCTTCCTCTCGCCTAGGTTGCCTTTTATAACATTACAATATGAAAATACCTTGGGCCAATAACATGGGCACTTTAGATCACTTTACATAAAGTAATTACAAAAAGTACATTCACTTTAATAGTTTACTAAAGTGAATCTCCTAAGTCTAAGAGTCATTATTGACGACTTCCACCTGTTAGACACAGAACCGGTGGAAGTACATGTCTGATGCTAGAAAAAACAACAAATATGTTAACAACAAGTTCACTACTTTCTGCACTGAACACAGCATCCAACAACAACACAATGTTCCATATACACCACAACAAAATGGTGTCGCTGAGCGGAAGAACTACATCTTAAAAGAAATGGTCAATAGTATGCTCCAAGCTAAGGGACTAAGTCTCCAATATTGGGTTAAAGGCATAAATTGTGCAAATTACATAGTTAATTGCACCCCCACTAAAGCTTTACAAGGAATCACACTGAAAGAAGCATGGAGTAACATTAAACCAGATGTAAGTCACTTCTGTGTGTTTGGTAATGAAGCATGGGCTCATATTCCTAATGATAAACATAAGCATTGCAGCCTAAAAGTGAAAAGTGCATATTTGTTTGATACTCTAAAGAAGTAAAAGGGTATAGACTTCTTCAAATACATTCTCATGATATAATTATTAGAAGAGAAGTTAAATTTGATGAAAATCTCTCGACCTGCAAGCCTAGTTTGGCATATGTGCCATCTGTAGCCTACAAGCCATATTCAACGCTTGTGCCATCTTCTACTCTCAACTTCCTTGAGAGTATTCCTACTCCAACTTATGATGATGACAGTGAGAATGAAAATTCGCCTCTGCCTACTCATTTTCTTCCAATTGCACCAATGCAACAGCTTCCTTGATGGGCTCATACAACATGTGAAGCAACTAGTGATCTTGTTGGTGATCCGAGAGATCAACGTCGAACACATTCTTGGTTCCAGCGAGGCATTTCTCTTTTGGCTCAAGTTTCAGAGAATCATGATCCAGAGACATTTGCAAAAGCTTCAAGGAATCCAGATAGGATACAGCGATGGATGAAGAACAACGTTCCTTAATGGCGAACAATACTTGGGATCGTGTACCTCTTCCGAAAGGAAGAAAACTTGTCAGATGTAAATGGGTTTACAGAACTAAGCGCACATGAGATGGAAGTGTTGAAAGACTGAAGGCAAGGGTAGTTGCCAAAGGATTTTCCCAAGTTGAAGGAATTGACTACAATGAAACCTTTGCCCCTGTCACCATACATCCTTACATAAATGGGAGGTCCATCAAATGGATGTCAAGTCTGCCTTCTTGCATGGGGATTTGCAAGAAGAAATTTACATGGGACAACCTCCTGGCTATGTTCAGGATAACTCTAGCCTTGTATGTCGCCTTAAGAAATTCTTATATAGACTTATGCAATCTCCTTGAGCCTAGTATGCCGAAATGAATAGCTTTCTCCTTGACACTAGTTTTTCTAGATGTCATCCTAACCCCAATGTCTATACCAAGAAAGTAGGAAACCATCTCATCATCCTTGTTCTTTATGTTGATGACCTTATTCTTACCTATAGGGACCATAAACTTTTAACCCATGTGAAATCCAATCTTAAGCAAAAATTTATAATGACCGACTTAGGACATTTGCATTATTTTCTTGACTTCCAAGTCTTCCAAACCAAAGAAAAAATATTTCTTTCTCGGTCTAAGTATGCCTGTGACCTTCGTCGCTTCCACGTGGAAGATTGTAAACTAGTCCCATCTCCCTTCCAGTATGGAGTCAAACTTCTGCCACTTGCACTTCACCCGAAGTAAATGCCACCCTGTATCGTCAGCTTATTGGAAGTCTCTTTACTTGACTCATACCCATCCTGGTCTTTCCTTTGCCATTGGTCTTGTTTCCTGCTATGTGCAATGTACGACCCATTGTTGAGACACAAAAGGAATTTTTTTTTTAAACATCCAATTTAGGTGCATCTACACCTATAACACTCCAATACCAAGGGCCAATAACATTCATGTAATCGATCAATAACTCTTATGCTAAGGACATGAAAGTGATCTTAAGCAACATTAAACAAATCCTATTAAAACAAAATCATATAAATACAAGAACTAAGATATCCTTGTACAATTATCGTCAAGTGCTCCTTTTATCAATCAAAGTCAATAACGCAAAGTCAGAAGAGGTTTTGCCAAAACTGAAAAACCCAAACATTCCCACAAAGAAAAAAAGGTGGGGGAACACAAGGCTTTTCTTCCATACATACAAGGTGTAACAGACAAGATAGCAAAACACTTGAAGAAGAAAAGTCATTAGAGGAAATTTCAACTCAAAATGGGCCTTTTAACTCTAATTCAAATTCCATGTCATCATGTGTTAGCCAATGAAATTGCTTTAAATTTGAAATGCGGTATAGGTCTTAAACACTTTTTTAATATAAATTTGGGGATAGGTATCATAAAAAAAACTACTTTTTTTGTTTGTATTTTCGACATATCTCCCCATGTTTTTACTCAAATTTTGATCGGGAGAGCTCGTTGGATTCGGAATTTACCCACTCAGCATACTTTTGACGGACCCCGCTACCCCAAAAACAAGAAATACTTGAAAAACATGATAATGACTTGCTAATAGGAATCCATCTAATCCTGAGCGTAACTATACCACGACATGGAGTGAGGGGATCACCATTCACTCATAGAATGGTCGAGTGAAGGTTATCCGTTACTTGATTAACTTTGTAGACATAACTCCAAACGCTTAAGACTCTTCCTCTCCGAAACTCCCACATGCAGATGATAAAAGCCCAGACAAACAAGTATTACTCATGATAGGTGATCTTCCAATAAGGGTCCTCTCATTTTACATTTTGCCTTTTAAAATACCTCCTTTTTTTGCAGTATAAGAAGAAAGGTGCAGAGTATTTTCCAAAGTCTATGTATCAAAGCCTGTTATAGATAAAGATAGAGATTGAGCAGGTCCTAGCTACCCTCTGTATAAACTATATCCCCTTCGTCATCAAGGTGTTGTGCTTACTCCACACGTTTTTTCAGGTATTTCTTGTTTTTGGGGTAGCGGGGTCCGTCAAAAGTATGCCGAGTGGGTACTCGTTGGATGCAGAATTTAATTCCGCATCCATCGAGCTCTCCCGATCGAAATTTGAGTAAAAACACGAGGAGATATGTCGAAAATACAAACAAAAAAGCAGTTTTTTTTTCTTCCTCCAAAATTAATAAATATTATTTTATTATTTTAACTGTTATTTTATTAATTTTTTTAGGAGGCCCATTTTTGAGTTGAAATTTCCTCTAATGATTGACTCTGTGTCATCGCCCCTTAATAACATCAGAAAGCTCCTAAAATCAGTTAAGGACCCCATTGACCCATCCCTAAAAAATGGTGTTTACATGATTCCGTGTGAATGTGGGAAGGCCTACATCGGTGAAACAGGGAGATCCATTTGAACCAGGGTTAAAGAACACTGCGCTGACATCCGACTAGATAGAACGCATAAATCTGCATTGGCCGAAGACTCTCATGGCACAAAACACCCAATCAAGATAGAAGACATGAAAGATCTTGCTCGGGTTGGTAATTGGTCCTTAAGAAGAATTAGGGAGGCTATCGAAATCGTAAAAAAACCCAATTGTTTAAACAGGGATGATGAACTGACCATTAGCAGGACGTGGCTTCGTAACCTCACTAAATTAAGCCAACAAACACCAAACTAATTAATACCTAAATTAATAAAACCTAAAAAGCTAACCTAAAAACTAAAAGACACTCATTATAATTAACATATAAATTAATACCTTAATAAACAAAAACATAACATAAATTAATTTATTTTTTTTTAACAGAAACTAAAAAAGGGTTTATATAAAAGCTAGCTGTGCACAGCCATTCAATACAGAAGGGGTATTTATAAAGTGTTCATGCATACCAAAAGGGCTGCACATAGATCCTATCCATGAGATTTTCCAAAAAACTTCATGCAGCATTTGTTCAAAACATCTGATACTGTTGGTAGTATATACCCGGACATACTGATTACAAATTAAGAGACAAAAAAACATTCAACCATAACATAAACAACCAGGATTAAGGGTTGCCTCTGTTGCGTCTTGGTTGTGCTACTGACTCCTCTTCCATAGGCTGCGCGGCTTCAACAGTATCCCCAAATACCTTGCTGCTCTAGTTCATGGCCATGAAGCTTTGGAGGTCCTCTTGAATCCTATCGACTTTGCCCATGATTTCACGGAGGTTGCTTTCGTTGTCATCTATGCGGGAGTCATGATTGCTTATCTGAAGTGAGGTGTAGCTCACAGTCTCGCTCATGCTCTTCACTTCCTTAGCCATTTCCTTGTTATCCATTACACTTATGGCAAGCAATTCATACATTCTCCGCAAATTCTTCTTGAGGTCCATAATACCTGCGTTGTCGCCTGGCTGTGCCATATTGCTTGCCTGTGTTGAGATGCTAACTCTTTCCAACTGAGTGAGGAGGCCTGGACTGTCAGGTTCGTTGGTTTGATTCGCTGCCTGAGGATGAAAAATACAGAGACCGAGCGCAAGAAGCTCCTTATGCAGTGAAAACTCTCCTCGCCAAACCAAGGTGCCCACCGCGCCTTCCTGCCACCCCGAGCAGTGGCAGCCTAAAACCACGCCGCGACCCCAATTACCAGAGAAAGAGGGACCTGAGCCACAATTGGCAGTTCGTGACACTGTAAGATGGCTACAAGAAC
>LPNX010859439.1:29941-132143 GCA_001517045.1 Pseudotsuga menziesii | reverse complement strand
TTGTGGCCATACACAAGGTTCTTTTTTAACATGAGAGGGTGTTGAATGGGGATAGTTTGCGGCCGCATTACGGAATATGTTTGTGAATGATGGGATTCCCATTTTGCCTATAGTGGCCTTGTGGGAGAGAGGCTCCCAAATTAGCCATTATGTCCGCAGCAGAGTTGTTGAGCCGAAGAATGTGTAGAGGCTTATAGGAATTATGCATAAGGAGCTTTGCTTTTTTATACAGGCGTCGACAATTGACAGCTCCCATGGGGTAACCATTGATCATTTTGGAGATAACATGCTTTGAGTCTCCAAAGATTAGAACCTTTCGATAAATTTGAGAGTGAAGAAACTGCAGGCCTTGAAGAAGCGCCAGCCACTCAGCCTCATTATTAGTCTTATTCCCTAGCTCCCAAGCAAAGTCTAGTTCTATTTGTCCTCCGGGATCCAAAAGGATCCCACCCGCTCCTGCCACCCCTGGATAACATAAATTAATTTAGTAAACAAAACATAACATAAAATAATATTAATAGTATTAAGTTAAGATAATTTAATAATCATTATTGATAAAACCTATATAAGCTAACCTAAAAACTAAAAGATTAAATTCATTGGAATTAACATTTAGATTAAAACCTTTAATAAACAAAAACATAACCTTAATTAATATAGTAAACATAAACATTAATAGTAATAGTAATTTTAGATAATTTAATAATCAATATTAACAAAACAACATGCTTTAATAAAAATATAATATAACAAAACAAAATAAAAATATTATAACATAAATAAAATTTTAATAAAACAAAAATATGTTAATAAATAACTAAAGAATAATAAACTAATAAATAGTGATCTAATTAAATATTTTGAAATTATGTTTTTACAAATAAGTTAATATTAATATTAAAGAATACTAAGAATATAGTAAATAAATTTATAAACTTTTATAAAAAATGAAAACCTAAAAACCCTAGTGTCAGCTATTTATGACTGTTCTATAATCTATATTTATATGAAGTTGGAGATTTGAAGCTCATCTCAGGCATCGATAATGTCCTAAAGATGACCCAAGGATGGCTCGAAACGTAGACACTAAACCATTACTTACCGCAGACTCTCCACAAGATGCCATTAACAGTTATTGCGGATTCTCAACCATAACTAACGCAATTATCGTCAAGTGCTCCTTTTATCAATCAAAGTCAATAACATCATAACTAAATCAATAGGTATTTAACCAATCGTTCAATGTCTAAAATAGCTACATAAACCTCCTTTCAAGCTAATTAATTACAATTAACACCCCATGAAATCCATTGGAAAGCACCCCATGAAATCCATTGGAAAGCAGCAAAAAGATACTTCAATATATTTGGGGAACAGTTCAGTTTGGGATTCATCACAATTCAAGGGGGGCTCCTTTGTTGGTTGGTTTCACTAATTCAAATCAGGTCGGTGATCCTAATAATTAGATGTCTACTGCATGTAATCTTTTCCGTCTTGGTTCTAGACCTGTCACTTGTGCTTGTAAGAAACAACAACCTCTTGCTCTTTCTTGAACAAAACCAAAGTATGGAGTCGTAGTTAATGCCAGTCAAGAAGCTTTGTGGCTTCGACAGATCCTTTCAGAGTTTGGATTCGAGCAACAACATCCAACACCCTTTTGGTGCGACAGTCAAAGTGCCATCAAGCTCAAAGACCCAGTTCATAATCAGCGCAGCAAACACAATGAGCTACATATGCACTGCACCAAAAAGCTTGTTCATGATCACATTCCCAAAGTGCTCTTTTTCCCTACAAATGATCAAGTTCCAGACATCTTCACAAAGTATATTACAGAAGCGAAGTTACCTAAACTTCGAACTATGTTAGGAGTTCAGGAATTTGTCATTAGGGGGGATAGGCTCTAATGCCTCCTTCCTTCTCCTATAGTCTCACTTTTCTAAATCTTTAAATCCTATCCCAAGTTGTTCTTAAGAGAAGATGTTAGGATATTTAGACACTTAGGAGTTAGTTAAGATCAACTTGTTATAATATATCTGTTAGGTGAAGTGTATTTCTTTAGTATGCATTAGTATGCATTTGTGAATATGTAATCCAATAGTCACGATATTTTCTTGACATAGAGTGATCCGACGATTCAACTTCTACTCGATCTTAACGGCCATTGATTCATGACTTAACACCCAATTGGTCCATGATCTCTATTTAAAGAGCATGGAGGTTCATTTGCTAGTTGATCGATTCTGAGAAGCTCATTTGTTACACTCTTTCTTTTGCATAATAATATTGCCTCAAGTAGCTATTCGGATGGGGTTGTGGAGTGTTGCCCTCTTCAAGGGTTTTAAACCACATAAAAACATTGGTGTGTTGATTTGTGATCCGTTTGTGTGAGCGGTTGCTCGAGGTGTTTGATCTTTTGAAAGTATCATGTGTTAATCGAACATTGACTTCATCTGTTTATCTTCATTTGGAACCTAAGCTTCTTCTTGGATATCAATATCATTTGCAATCTTCCTCTGTCTTTGGCATTAATGACAACAATATCTTCAACAATCTTCACCATGGAGATCTGCAGTCTCCCCTTGTCTTTGACATCAAGGCTATATAAGGAGGAGGCCTTTTCATTGTAAAACATGGTTGGACTTTTGGAGTTTCCTCTTCTTCGACCCTAATTGATATATCCTTCTAGGAGCTTGTGTGACATGTATTTGAGCTCTTGTTGATGTGAGGCATTTAATCTTGTTTGGATCTTTCAAAGTTTGTATGTATTGCTATCTCTTTACATTGAAATTTCTATGTTTTGGGTTTGAGGCCATAGATGGTTATTAATACCACATTGGAAGGATAAGGGTTTATGTTAATCTCTATCCTCTTTTCCTTAGTATCTGTGCACATTTCAATATTTATTATTACATTGATTTTTAATTTGAAGGATGCAATGGTGACTTTTGTGTGTATGGTGTGCTACAGCAAGAACTAGCAAGTATAGTTAAAACCCCAAAGAACACAGCCAGCCCAACTGCAACCTAGAGGTGTTATCCATTGTCACCTCAATAACCACCTCTCTACACTTCGATTGGCTCTTCTCCAACTCGAGGGTGGATTCCCTAGATAAGATTGCTAGGATATAAAACATGAAGACACAAGGTCATTTGAAGAGTTGGCCTTAGGAAAACTTGAAGTCTTTCTTTGCAGTATAGGTGATTGAAGAACCATCAAGCCGAGTGGCAATCAGCAAGGCAAAAACGGAATCTCGAGATAATCCCCCCCGAAGGATTTTGTTTGTATATGTTTGATTGGAACCTCTGAAAAGAATGACAAGTTCCTACCCCGAAACTATTCAAGCTTCATGCAAAATCTCACCAACGAAGGGTGGCGCTTTGGCACAAACCTCCAACCTCTAACCTTAGCTTGTACCTTAGCCTACACAAACTTGTTTCGCAACCCCTCCTAAGATATCCAAATCGCAAGACAAGCCACAAGGCTAAACAACAAAATAAACAAGATTATTTCACTTAAGCAAATTCACTCTTTAAGTGAACTGGGTCTAAGATCTTACAATGATAAAAAAAATACATGTCACCTCAATATTCAACCATTAAGAAAATCCAAGACAAGAAAACCCTTTAAACTTCAAAATGTTCCATGAAAAGATATGTTAATTAGGCTCCAAAAGAGAGAAAGCTCTTAAAATCCAACCATGAGTTCAAATGAGGAAGTGGCTCTCTCTATATAGGAGAGTAGCCCAACTTCCTTTGCAATAAAATCTCATTATTTCCTTAGATCTAGCCTAGGGTGGATAAAATACTCAAAACCCCCACTAGACAACTAACTCTTAACAAATTACATAAAATAAAGTGGTCAAAGCCACAATACAATACATAAGATGCATGAGGCCCCAAAATGAGGGGGCTCCTTCATCACACAAGGGAACAAACGACAAGATAATGCCACATGACCTCCAAAGGCCCTTTCAAGGTAGATTCTCCAACAAGGATGTGTCCACAATCAACCAACATATCTTTAAAATGCAAAAACATCCAAAGGGATGGCCCCGTCTAAAAAGCTCTAAGTGGATGCTAGCTCATGAAGTAATCTCCAAGTAACAAAGGGATGTCCACTACTCAACATCCAAGGAAGCTCTCTTCACAAGAAGTAGCATGGAATTGAATACCGAGGTTGTCGGCGGTGTTGTCCGCCGATTGCACACCAGCAGCAGAACTTTCCGAAAGTTGTCTCCTCACTTAGGAAAGTGGGAGAGGTGCGACCTTGGGGGCAAGCACAGAGCTAGGTACTATCACCTACTCCTAGCTCCTCCGTTTAGGCTAAATCCTAACAAAGCCATGGGGGGTAGTCCCTACAAAAAAGTTTCTATGGCTCTTAAGTTGTTAAAGTGTTTTTAATGGTTACAGATGCGGACGGGTGTTGTTTAGGAGCACAATCAACCAACATATCTTTAAAATGCAAAAACATCCAAAGGGATGGCCCCATCTAAAAAGCTCTAAGTGGATGCTAGCTCATGAAGTAATCTCCAAGTAACAAAGGGATGTCCACTACTCAACATCCAAGGAAGCTCTCTTCACAAGAAGTAGCATGGAATTGAATACCGAGGTTGTTGGCGGTGTTGTCCGCCGATTGCACACCAGCAGCAGAACTTTCCGAAAGCTGTCTCCTCACTTAAGAAAGTGGGAGAGGTGCGACCTTGGGAGCAAGCACAGAGCTAGGTACTATCACCTACTCCTAGCTCCTCCGTTTAGGCTAACTCCTAATGAAGCCATGGGGGGTAGTCCCTACAAAAGAGTTTCTATGGCTCTTAAGTTGTTAAAGTGTTTTTAATGGTTACAGATGCGGACGGGTGTTGTTTAGGAGTTATTGTGATTAAATATGTTTGTTTATTATGAATTCGAAACATAAGACAAAGCAATCCACGTTGCTATCACAAGATTTAAAAGATAGACAATAATTCAAGACTTTATAAAATAAGGACGCATTCACAGATAAAAATTTAAATATGCCAAAGACAAGTGATCTAGATATAACAATTACGCATAGATTAATAGACCAGTGCCTTTTATGGAGTTAAAGATCTGCAATGCTTTAAGAAATAACCAAGTCCTGAAATAAAGCTAGTGGATGTAACGTTGTGCAAATGCTCTTGGTATATTTTAAGTGTTTTAAATGATCTTGCTTATGGTTTCAACGAAAAGTTTTCAATAGCCGGAAAAATGTTCCAAGTTAATCTGTTGGAGACATGACGGCCCGCCCAGTATCCCAGGTTGGTATCGCGAAGATTGACCAGCTAGGTGAGAAGCTTAGACAGCGGGGAGTTCCGGCGCCTCTACTAAGAAAAACTTATGAAATTTTTTACAACGTCAGTGCATTGGCTATGGGGTTAAGTTTTATTATGTTTTTCTTATGCGAACTTAGCAAGTCTGTTCACCGTTCTGAGTATGAGCCCAACCCGAAAGTCGACAGAGCATACTAGGTGAAGGATAATCAACGAAGTTAATTAATTATGGGAATGTGAGTTGCAAATTTTATTAAGTGAATTAATTAGACCTCTCCGACAGAGAGCGCTCTTAACCTTGTCTTATGACAAGGGTTCAAGAGACTTAGCTAATCTAAATGCCTAATGCAAGGAAAATGCAAGTCTAACTATGCTCTTCGATAGAGAGTGCTCTTGACTTGAGTTACGGCAAGTTCAAGAGACTTAGTTAATTAATTGATTAAACTTAAGAAAAAAGCTAAACTACCCAAGTGTCTCTTTCAGGTTTTTTAGGCCCTAATCAGGAGAGCATGGGGGTAAGTAAATAGAACAAAAGAAAAGCAACTCTCCGATAGAGAGCACTCTTGATCCACAAAGTGAGATTCAAGAGATTTTGATATTTTTTAGGTTTTGCAATATTATATCAAAAAGGTAAATAAAACAAAACTTTGAACTAATCTAAACAATAAAACAGAAAACTTTTTATCTTTTCTACTTTATGAATTTATGAAAGATGAACTAATCAGAAATAAACTATCCTTCCCTATTCTATTCTAAGCAAATTATTAAACAAATATGCAAGCATGAAAAAGGGACGATACAAGCTTCCCCCAAATGGGGGAAGAGGGGAGAAGAGGGGTGTGGGAGCCGTAATACCACTTGCTCTTTATTAATTTGTTTACAATGCTTGAAGTTTGGAGTCCTTTTGTGGTCTTGAGAATATCTTCAAGGGAACCTGGAGAATGGGGATGAAGAAAGGGAAAAAATGAATGTTTCTTGGAGCTTGTATCTTTAATTTTTTCCCGGCATTTCCGCTTAACTTGTCATGAAAAGAGAAAAACCAGCGAGCTATTTTCCTGCAAAATGACGGTTTAGATAATGTAATACAATGTGTATTATACACTTGGTACTTAAGTAAAGATAAGAAATTTTGTGCTACTTCAAGACTAACTAGATCTAAGTAAAATGCAAGAATTTGACACTTCCTAGATCTAGAAATGAGAGCAAGTAAGATGCAAACCCTTAGCCTTATAGATCAGATTTTTACTTGCAAACATAAAGTGAAGAAATTGAAAAATTTTAATTTTAGGGTGAATAAAGAAGATAAAACCACTTGGATCTTGAATCCTTGAAACCACTCTGGATCCCAAATAGCATGCAACTGCTAGAAACGTATGCTTGGCTCCAAGAAAAGGAGATGCAACTTAGCTCAACCTTTTACTTGATATGGTGAAGTGATTTGCAGACAAAGACTTATACACTTGCCAAAACAGCGATTAAATCATGTATTATTTACTAAATAAAATCACAAAAACATGAAATATAACTGAATAAAACAACGCTCTTTAAGACTTCTAGAAGTAAATGGAATAAATAGGTAACTTGAAAGCTACAAATACCTATTCTTACGTGCTTTTATAAGCCCTCTAAAGCATGTATTAATACCCACAAATTAGCAAAAGCAAAGAAATTGAAATAATATCACCTCATTAACCGGAACATATGCATCCGAGATCTACACAGCATGAGCCTCCAAAGCCTTTCTTTATTAAAATAGGTTGCATAAGAGCAACTAGCATTACAATATTTCACCAGAGGTTCTCTACATCAATCATCCACCTCGATAGAGCTGAAAGAGCCTCTATTTATACAATGAAAGAAGGCCTAAACCCTAATCACCACACCACACAGGGAGGGTGCAAAACCTAATCATCCAGCCATGTCTGATGAGCCAAACCTAAAGTAAACAAGCTGAGAGTGAGGGGAGGCCTCCACCTAGGCAAGGCGCCCCCGCTCCAACCCTAACCATTCCAACCAGCATCCAAACATAGCCTCCACAAGCAAAAACGTGAGGTTCCAAAGCTGGGGTGTGAAGAAGGAGAGAGAGCACACGTGAGGGCTTGGAGAGGTATGCGTGAAGACTTGGAGAGGCTCAGAGGCTAGGTATGGAGGAGCCAACACCTAGCACTCATCAATACAAGTCCCAGTTCAACCTCGATCAAAACACCAAGCCAATGAGCAAGCTCCAACTCACCCAAGCGTGGTCATCACTGAAGGAGGCAAATTGGCCAAGTGGATGAGGACTCAATGCTCACTAAATGCTGACTGAAGCCTAGTTCTGTTAACTCCAATCATCATTAATGCCCGATGCCATGTCATTCTGCATTTCATTTCGCTGAATTCAGATTAATTTGGAGAGATTCGGATTTTCTCCAAAATAATCATTTTTATTATTTAATCAATAATTTCCCCAAAACTGACTTTTTTGAGAAATTATGCGTTATGTGGCTGAATGATGATCTGAAACTTGGAGCTGGCTGGCTGGCTGATCATGAATGATTTTTGGCTTAAGGTTAGAGCCTTCAATCACTGAATTCGGGTCCCAGATGGCTAACTTATTACAAATTGAATTTTTCCATTTAAATTATGGAAAAATTTAATTAAAAACTTAGGGAAAATTTAAAATTTAAAAAGTAAAAATCTTGACGCGTCCGGTAAAAAATTTTCAAATTTTTTTTTGAGGGTCCTAGTGACTTAGGACATGACCATAGTCTATTCTAATAATGTCTAGTAGGTTTACACATACTCAGTTGGGCTCTAATAACCCCCCAAAGCCCAGAATTCAAAATCAGGCATTCCAGCTTTGGAGGAAGCGGGAGAAAACCTCGTCAATTATACTCGGCTATAGGCAAAGCATGATTGTCAAGGGCAAAAAACGCCCTGGAATACCTTAGTTAAAATTCTACGTCTTAGGAGACCGAACCACTCAAAACACCCTACTAGCATATTTTATTACAAACCCCGCGGGGCCATGGTCGTAATTATTCAAAACAAAAACTGACTAGCCAAAACTGGCTAGACACAAAGGCGGATCATCTGATACACTGGAAACAAACATTTATCATGTTTGTCAACTGGCAGCTCCTCAGCTAATCCAACTATGGTACAAATAAGTTGGCAACAGGCGGGAAAGGCATGCCTATAAGACTACCTAGAATTAAGCACAAGGTTATTCTAACCCTCAAAACTGCTCAAAAAATGTTTAGAACGCACCCAACTTTACTTCAATGGATGCTTGTTACTATTTCATGCCTAAAATCACTTCAAAAGTGACCAGATCTCATATTGACAGTTGTTTGGAGGTGGAAAGGTGCCCAGGAGCACCCAGAATTCAAGGTGGAGAGGATTTGATATTGTTTGAAAGTTTGGAATAAGGCTGCAACACGTCAAAATCAACCCAAAATTATCCCATCATCGTTCATTTTTTATTTGGAGGCTGCAATATGCAATGATCAGCCTAGAACTACTCCCTAGCCCCCTCCTCTTGCACCATCATGCCTAGGATTGTCTTCAATCATCCACAAGTGTGGCAATAAGCCATCCATGATAAGCAAAAACCTCATGTGCACACCCATGCAATATGGGGGTTAACATTTGGCTCCAACTACAGGACATGTACTCTTCTTGGAAGTGCATAAGAACCCCATAATCTCTGCATGTAATTGTTAGAAATGACCAAAAATGCAAAAAAAATCAACACACATCACATCATTCTTTATTCCACAACAACACATCAATCTACCCTAGTGTTCTTCAAAAAGCTTATTCATCCTCCTACCTACCTACTCTAATCAATGAGCAAGAGCATGTTAGGTGAAGTCATACAACCGGTGAAGCCACCTTAGCATGTCATTCACACAAGGGCTTTTCCCTCTGTCTCTCCTAATGAACCAATACAAGATAAAATCAATGCTAAGTTGAGTACATACAATCATCTTCAGGGAAATAGGGCTAGAAGAATGCATAAGATCATGAGCATCTGAAAAATCATCAGTTCTTCAACCCTTAGCCAAGGAAGTCCATCTTTTTCACAAGCTCCCTCTATCCAAGATTGGATAGGGCTTGAATATACCACTTCGTTATGAAGTTGCTCATAGTATGTCCCTAAAGATGGTGAGGCTTGTTGATCTAGACCTACAAATAAATCATTTGCATGCTATCTCAAATCGACAACATTCTCTGAAGGAAGTGGTTGAAATTGATGGCCCCAATTAGCCCTAGGGAAGGGCAAAACAGTTTGCTCCAAATTTACACTAAAAAACTGGAAACCTTCAAGGGCTTCCTCTTGGACATGTTCTTCTTCATCTACCTCATTAGCTTCATCATGGACCTCTTCAAGGGTTTCCTCAAAGGCTTGATCTTCAACATGGTCTTCTTTAAGAGGAAGGGCAACAAGATCCTCCATAAGATAGGATACCATCTCTCACACAAAGTGTTGAGAAATTCTTTGAGTGAATGAATTCCTTTGTTGGGAAGTCGATCATACCAATTTATTACATCAATATTCATTAAATAAAGAGACACCTAAAACATTTTCATCTTAACATATTCATGGACCACATTTAATTTTGAAAGAGCTTCCATAAATAATGCAATATGCAACTCAAAACAAATCCTCCTGTCCATGGAATTTTGGGATGCATTTCTCCCAACCATCACCATGAAATTGATTAGGATACCCCAAGATGCCCAAGAAATCCAATAGATTAAACCGATTATACATCCATGGTTGTGCACGAAATGCCATATCATCTTCAAATATGTGGCACCAAATCTGAAAAATGTATGTGAGTGTACTTCAAAGCAATGCCAAAATGTGTGGAGTCGCCAAGATGAACCTTCAGTGACTTCACAATGCTGCTTACTTTACCCTACAAACAACGAGTCTTCAAAATATGCAAAGGACAAGGGCTTCATCACTTCGTGGAGTCGCCATGTGAGAAGAGAAATATGCAATAGTAATCTCCCACAAAATGTCAAAAAGCATGAACTTCAAATTTTTGGGAAAAGGGATTTATCCCCGACAACAGTGTCAAAATGTTACAACATGAACTAGCAGGTATAGTTAAAGCCCCAAAGAACACTGCTAGCCCAATGCAACCTAGAGGTGTTACCCATTGTCACCTCAATAACCACCTCTCTACAATTCCAATTGGCTATTCTCCAACACAGGGGAACCTTCCCTATAGGATTGCTACGCTACGAAACATGAAGGCACAAAGTAATTTCAAGAGTTAGCCCTTAGCAAAACTTGAGGTGTTTCTTTGTAGTATAGGTGATGGGAGGACCAATGCCAATCCCCAAGGAAAAAATGGAGTCTCAAGATAACCTTCCCCAAAGATTTTGTTTGTATATGCTTGACTGGAACCTCTAAAAAGGAAGACAAGTTCCTACCATAAAACTATTCAAGCTTCATGTAAAATTTTACCACGAAAGGGTGGCTCTTTGGCACACATGTCCAAACTCTAACCCTAGCTTGCACCTTACCCTATGCCAACTTGTTTCATAGCCTCTCCTAAGACAGCCAAACTGCAAGACAAGCCACAAGGCTAAACCACAAAATAAACAAGAGTATTCCACTTTAGCAAATTTACTCTTTAAGTGAACTAGATCAGAGATCTTACAATGATAAAAATATACATGTCACCTCAATATTCAACCATCAAGAAAATCCAAGAGAAGAAAACCCTTAAACATCAAAATGCTCCATGAAAATATATGCCAATTAGACTCCAAAAGAGAGAGAGCTCTCAAAATACAACCATGAGGTCAAATTGAGAAGTGGCTCCCTTTATATAGGAGAGTATCCCAACTTCCTTTATAATAAAATATCATGGAGTAAAATACTCAAAACCCCCATTAGATAACTAACTCTTGACAAATTACAATAAAATAAAGTGGTTTAAGCCACAAATACAATACATAAGATCTAAGTCAAATGACACAAGGACATGGGATATGGAGGACACGAAAATACGAGTATTCGACACGAGACACGACGACCCCAGAAACAGGACACAAGGGACATGCTTTATATATATATATATATATATATATATATATATATATATATATAAAGATCCACATTGTTTAAGAACTAGAAGTCTATACATCAATCTAAATCATAATATCAGCAAATAATCAATTGAAATTCAAGGCTCCTGTCAACGTCTGCAGTGGGCGGTTCATGATGGTGACGGTGTGGTACGGCCATTGGTGTTCGATAGGACAACAGAAACGGTGGGGAAGTTGCAGTGATACTTTGTTGTTTTAGGGTATTTTTGCTACCTGCTTTGGAGATTTACCCGTATTTTGGTTTTACTGCCCGTTTTTTATCTGAGGATTTCCTATTTTTACCCTGAATCATGGCTGACGAGGAGTTGGTGGACTTTTCATGTGAACACCTGGAGGAGGGCATCTTCTGGCAGGGGACAGGTGGTAGTGGCTCGTTTGTAGAGACGGTTTTACCTCATTCTGGGGTGGAGGATTTATCGTTGTCTACAAATCTCCCTGTCGTTAGCGAAGGGATTTTTTCTCCGGCAGATATGCTACTGCCTTCTTCACCATTTAGCCAACCTTTGGAGGCTTTTGCGGTTCCATCCGGTGATCTTTCTAGCGAGCTGGGGTTTGATAACCCGGGTGGGGTGGAACTTTTTGAAGCAAATTTTTTTTTATCTGCCGTTGTTTCGGTGGTTGGTGGGGTTTTGGGGGACCTAAATGATGCAATGTTGGGGCATAGCGGATCTCGCTTTGTGGAGAACCTTGCAGGCGAAGTTCAAGGAGAGGTAGACTTGGGCTCTCGCGCATTCAGAACTGCACCGCGCATTGACACAAGCCCTAAGTTGCATTCCGGATCTGGTTCAGACTTTGATGTGGATGGTAGGGTCGAGAAAAAAGGTGGTACTAAACGCCAAAAATCCTTTGTCAAAACCTTTTGGCCCAAGTATAATTATGCCCTGGGCGAAGATGTAGGCTGGGAGGGGATCATGCAGATGGCTAACTGTTCCTTGATCGGGAAGGTTATTGGTAGACAATTCTCTTTGAAGACGATCGTGAAATGGGTGATGGACTGCTAGGAGGAGGCTTTGGGGGAGGTTCCAAAGGTGGTGGGTTTGGCTTGTGGGTGGTTTGGTTTCAATTTCTAGCGTCAGGAGCAGCTTCAATGGGTTCTCAGTCGGAATTGGTCATTGGACCATAAACCGGTCCTGTTCAAACAATGGCATCCCCAATTTGACGCGAGCAAGGAAAGAGTGGATTTGGTGCCTATATGGGTTAGGCTTCTGGGTTTGCCAATGCACTATTGATCTGAAGAACATTTTCGGAATATTGAGAACATTTTAGGGACTTTTCTAGAGGCAGACTTGTCCTTTAAGGAAATGAAATCGCTGAGAGTTGCTCGCATCCTAGTAAATATTAACATTCGGCAGACCTTGCGGAAGATATGATGTTGACATGGGGGAGATTTCAGATAAAACATCTGCTGGATTATGAAATGTGCCCTTTCGGTGTAGGAGGTGTCATGTTTATGGGCACCCAGCGTCGGACTGTAATCTTTCGTTGTGCACAATTAATGGGCGTAGTCATCAGCTTGGGCCGAAAAAGCATGGTTCGAAAGGTAGGGCTTCGGCTTCGTCTTCACCAACTCGTACTCTTGTGGATGCAGTGGGGATGGAAGGCGAAGCGAACAGTATTGTGGATGAGCCATTGGTCATGGTCCTGGTGGATGTGGCTGCCGGGTCGGTCGGGTATTCTAAGCCAGAAGCCCAGCTTCCGAGTACTACCTCCTTTTCCCTTTCCCCATCAATAAATTTATTTACCAATTGTCTGAATTTTATTGGGATGGAATGGGTGGAAAAGCTTAAAAATTTGACTATTACGTCTCAAACTTTGGAGGATACTACGCCCAGCTTTGTTGTTTTGTTGGAGGAACCCCCTTTGGTATTGGCCCCTATTTTGTCTAATGAGGAGGTTATCTCTCTGCTTTCTCCCTCGGAGTCATCGGATTCAGGGTATTTCCTTCGGTCGTGTACTAAGGGGACCCCGAGGGGTTTGGGGAAAACTGTCCCCCAACTACCAGGGGGAGAGGAAGGAGATCTTTCATTGCTAAGGCTCAGTCCAGAGCTAGAAAAGATGTGATGGAGGGTAAGCAACTATCCATTGAGAGGGCACTTAAAGCAGTGCATGCCCAGAAGAAGGGCCACAGATGAAGTTTATGTCCCTGAACTGTCAGGGTCTAGCTGGTCCTCTGAAAAGATCAACATTACGAAGGGTGTTTGAATTAGAACACCCTGATGTTGTTATGCTTCAAGAAACTTTAGGTGTTGGTGATGTGGTTAGAACTAGGTTGGAAAGTTGGTTTCCTGGATGGTGCTTTGAGATTCTGGATGTACGTGGCCATTCTAGAGGGTTGGCCATTGGGTGGAACAGTGGGAGGGTTAGGGTTCTGAACATCTAGGATTTGGAATTTGTGTTGGGTATGTCTTTGAAGGCTCTGGATCTTGTGGATACTTACATTGTTGTCAATGTTTATGGACCATACTTAAATAGAATCCCCTTCTGGAATAAACTATTTAACAATTCTCTGGTGAGAGGTGATATGATGGTCATTAGTGGAGATTTCAATTTTTCCCTAGCGCAGGCTAAGGTATGGAGGCCTCATGCACGGGCTGATTTGTTGACTAATTATTTCACCCAAAAGCTGGTTGAAAGGAACTGGTTGGATATTGAACCCCTCAAGCTAAAACCTACCTGGCGAAACAATAGATGTGGGGAGGGGAGAGTGGAAAAGAGATTGGATCGGTTCCTGGTTTTTTATAAGGTGCTGGACAGACACCACTACATCAAGCAGTGGGTGGGTTGTGGTGGACACTCTGATCATTCCCCTATTTTTCTGGAATTTAGAGATGAACCTATTAAACCACCAAGTTCGTTGAAACTCAATAAGACTTGGCTGAAAGACTCATCCTTTCAACCACTGATCTCTTCTCTTTGGGTTCCTTTTGACCCAAAGAGTCGGATCTCTACAGCTTTTCAGTTTGTTGCGAACATAAATAAGATAAAGGAAGCTGTCAAAACCTGCGCAAATGCCAAGAGAAGATGCGAGGACGGTGAATTGAAAACCATTGAAAAAGAGTTGGTGGAGATTCATATTAGAGAGGGGGGTGGTTTTCTTTCTCAGGTGGACAAAGATCTGTTGATCAGATTGTAAGGGAGAAGGGGCACTCTCTTATTGGAAAGGGAGGAGACATGGAGATTGAAGAGTAGGGCATTCTCTAGGTTCTGACTTTTTCTGATTTCTGACTTCATAGACTGATAGATCGGGTCCCACACAGTCCAAAACACCCTCAACGCTGTCCAGATTCATGGCAGTTTGACCTAGATCTGAGTTTAAGACTGAAACAACCCTAGCGCCTTCACTGAAAATTGGACTTTTTCGGAGTTTACTTTTTCTGAAATCTGACAGGCAAGTGGATAGATCAAGGCTTGAGCACTCCAAAACACCCCCAACGGTGAGCTAGTTCCTGCCAGGTTGCCCTAGATCTGAAAAACTGACTTTCACCCTCCTAGCCCCCCTCATCAGATTTTGACTTTTTCAGATCTAATCTTTCCTACAATTTTCTGACTCAGTTTGTAGATCGGGCTATCCTGATCTCATTTCCCCTCCAACGCTGAGCTGATAGTCTTTTGGTGGCTCTAGATCTGCAGATCTGCCTCTCCAAACCCTAGCGCTAGCCCTCCTTCTGTTGATTTTCCTGTAACCTGAATCTTCCGGACCAAATCCTTTTCTAGGTCCATAGATCAAGGTATATCCCAGGTGGGTTCACTGAAACGTTGTGCTGATACTAACTCCATTGCCCAATGCACGAAAGGCACTGATCTCTTATCTCTAGCGCTAGCCCTAAATTGACCTTACTCCCTTTCTCTTTGCCAACATTCATTGATAACTCAAGTTACCTATCTTTCACTGAGTCTGTCTCCTTGGTACTAGACAGTCCCAACTCTGTCCTTGCTCACCTTGTCACAGTTACGTTTCCCAAGACAGTGGTCATCTCCATTAGTTGCTAGTACCTAAACCCTAGAGTTAGGGTTTCCATTCACCTTGCACCTTACATACCTCAAAGCCACATTTGATCTATTATGGTGTCTAGGTCTGATCTCTCCTGTCGGGAGAAGTTTCGGGTCTCCCCTGTTTGTTGTCTTGGACTTAGATAACATAAAGTGAAGGCTGCCTTGATTGGCGTGACAACCATCCATTTGGGAGTCTAGGCAGTCTTGGTTCCACCCCCTTAGTTGCTTGCCCCTCTACCATCCGTCCTGGATCCACCTCACACAGGCAACTACAAGGTTGGTGATAACAACTAGGAAAGTGTTGTTTGTTGTTGGAGGAATTCAGACTGAAGACCAACCTGTTGATGAATGTGTTGCTAAGTTGATTGTCTCTAATGTGCCAGAAATTGAGAATGTTGTTGTAAACGACATTACTGTTGATATGTAGGGTTGTTCTGATCCTGTTGATGAACCAAAACCTGAGCTTGCATCCCCTATTCCATCAAAACATAAATTTGTGCCATAAAGACATCCTCATCAGAAGAATCAGAGGAATTTTCCCAGGAATCAGAATTCTTGTAAAGATGGCAACTATTCTTTCGAAACTTTGCAGAAAAGAAGTGAAAGACAGAATCGAAGATTGGTCGTGGTCTACTGATATTCAACCAATGGTGATTGTCGACTAAGAGTTTCGACTGATTTGTTTATCGACTGATCTTCGACTATTATTACTATGATTTCTATCTACTTGTCCCTCAGTTGTGTTTAAGGGGGAAAGATTTGTATACCTTGACATGAGGTTAACCGAACTGTTGTTGACTCGACTATTCTTGTTGAATCGACTTGACCGACTGAACGATTCTTCAATTGCGTTTCTTATGATATGTTGGGAGAAATTTATTTGAGTATTGCCTTGCATGCCAGTACCTATTTGATGAATGGACAGAGACTACCTTGTTGACAAAGACTACCTTTATTTATTCTGCTATCGACTAGTTGACTATTAGTTGTTTGTTGTTCAGGCGCTTGGCCGACTCGGACTCTATTTAAGCAACAATATTGCAAAACATTTTTTTGACGGCTACGACGGTGACAATGTTTCGACTTCTTCGAGGAGTGTTTACTATAGCGGTGATTAATCAGTTTGGTACAACAGTTGTGTGTTATTGGTCGTGTTTGATCAATGTTCGTAGTTCAGATCAAATTAAGGGGGGGAATGATGTATAATTTGTTCTTTCCTCCAAGCTGAGTTTATGGGGGGGTGTTGGAACATTTGGTTCATTAGTAACCTCGCCTTGTCGGTTGCGGTAGCCGACCATTACAGGTATCCAACCGCCGAGGGATTCGACAATTAAGGGTGTCGACCACTGACTAAAATATAAATTGATGATGTCCACTTTGGGTACTCTGAGCCACGATCTATGGACTGTTATAACTACCTTGGATTTTTAATCCACCTTTTATGGACTCTTGGTCCCGTGATTGTTAGTTTGGGTCCCTACCCAAACCTATTTATAGATAGCCTTCTTGGCTAGTCTATCATCACACTGGATCATGTGCCTATTGTAGTCAAGCGGATTGCATAGTTACCAACGATACATAATATAGATTACTTAAGCAAATGCAATGATACAAGCAATAGACAAGCAATGGAGGATAAAGTAACAAGTCTTTCTATTACTCAGCAAGAACACATACAGAGATGATTACATAAGATACGAACTTCTCTCTATATCTAGCTCTTCGGCCTATTTATATGATTTACAAGTCGTTACATAACTACCTGTTGTTTCAACTGACCGACACGACATGTATAGATCGACATAATCTATTGATATGTTTTACAAGTAATCAACCAGAGGACCTACTCAGGCGCCCGACTTAGGCTCCTCCAACATCTCTCCCACCACAAAATCTTTCTTCGTCCCGAAGAAATGAGGAGATGAAAACTTTCATTGTGTGAGTAATGAGAGAACATGTTGTAACTGTTGTAGCAAGCTGGTACTGGCGGAGAAATGTTGTTGGACACAGACTTCGACAATTGCTTCTACTGAGACTGACAAGTGGTGTTGAAATTCTTCCCAAGTATGTAGTGCATTCTGGAGGTCGATGGTGAGAGTGGTAAGGCTAGACAGGCTCTATATCTTGTTGTGCATATCTTGGTCTTAAATGTTGATCATGTCTGGTCCTAGTAATCTAATCTTCTCATTGGCGGTAGCGAGCAACCTTTGGAGATGCGGCCTGATCTTGTCGACTTTGGACAAGCTTAGTCGAGCTTGACTGATCCACTAGTCTTCTTGTTTCTTCAACTTTGCTAACTTTTTGTTTTCTAAGATGATCTGGTCATCGATAGTTTGAGCAAGCGCTTCACTAGCAGTTTGTCGTTGTTGTTGTAGGAAGTAGATGAGTTCACGCGTCTTCTGCATTTCTTCAAACACGTTGCCATAATGTGTATACCAATTGCGCAAAACTTCTATGGTTACAGCAGATTCTATGGCGTAGTGTGCTATCATGGTGTGTGCTTCTGTGAAGCCCGTATATTGATTTCTCGGTAAAATAGAGGTTTCTTCAGCCTGATCCTGTCATTTCTTATTCAATTGTTCTTGGAGGGTCGACACGAGACATTCAAATAGTGTGTAAGCTTTATCAAGAGGGTTGTCCGTGTCAGTCCTCGACAAGATTTGGTATAATTTGCTGGACTAAGTTTTCACACTTAGTCAAAAATGTTGATTGGTTTACTTGTAATCTTTCAATGTGCTTTTTTGCTTTTGTTCTTCTATGTTTGTGCTCGCGATCAATTGCATATGTAAGAAGGTCAAGCTCTTCCTCTTTTGCCTGTCGAGGGTCGAATGTAGCAATCAGACCGAATTGATCTAAGTGTACAAGAAGATGTGGCTGCTGCTGGAGGTGGTGTTGTTGCTTCTGTTTTTCTTTGTCTTGTTTCTTCCTTTCTTTCCTTTGCTTCCTTTTCCTTTTTTCTTGATCTTTGTCGATTTGTTTTTCAAGCTCTTTAAGTTTTTCTGCTACTTTTTTTTGTCTCTGCTGCTTCTTGTGGTACTGGTTCTTCTTGACTCTGTCCTGCAGTTGGTGATGTATTAATAGTGTCGATCGGGGTAAGTGGAAGTAAGTCAGTGGTATCAAGGGGGGTTGGTGAAGAGGTCGGAGGTGGAGCTGGAATGTCTGTTGTGTCGGATTCGGATGGAGGCGGCGGAGGTAAGTCAAGGTTGTCAGCTGCGGTCAGGTTCTCTTGCGACAAGGGTACTTCGATATTGTTTGTCGACACAGGTCCAGAAGTCGATTCTAGGATGTTGGGTAAGTTTTCTGAGGGGGAGACAGTGGAGCCGGATGGAAACGGTTTTTCTAACAGAGTTTGGGACGGTGTGGGAGACAGATGTTCAACGGGTCGGGGAGTGAAAGATGTGGTTTGCTGTGCAAAAATGTTGCTAGTCGGGTTGGTGTTTTTTTGCAAGATAGTTTTGGTATACCCGATAATTTGTGGCTCGGAGGTGGTGGGTGGAGGTAGCTTGGGTAAGTTAGACTCGGGCAAGGCTAAGGTAGACTTCTGCCCGAAATCAGCTACAATTGGTTTCTTTATGATCATTGTTTTCTAGTCAGGGAGGATTGAGGGTAGCTGGATGATGAACTCTTGTAGGTCAAAGTCGGTTTGGATTCCTGCTCTTACGGAAGCAGGTAGTTGTACAAAATTGGGGATAAGGGTTGAAGGCTTGGTAGCTGAAGAAGTCGATATGATTTCTTCTTCGACAACAGGGACTAGGGAAGGTGGTCGCAAACTCTAGGTGAGATCGACATGGGTACTATATCCCCTTTGTTTGACAATTTGGTAATTTGGCTAATTAGGGCACCGTTAATCTCAACAAGTGTGTCGAAATATAACTTCCCATTGTGGTAACGGCTTATAATGAACTCAACGATGATTTCTTTCAATCCAACAAATATATCCATCAATGGTGTGTTCATGTAATTCAGGATGGTACTGGATCTCAACTTCTGGGCTTCTTCTCTCCATCGATCGTCTATTTCGGTATTAGATTTGAATGTACTGGTATTAGGGGTAATTTTGTGCTTACTAGCACGCACCTATGATTTCCCATATTTCAAATGTTAGACTTGGATTTACTAGTATTAGGGGTAATTCTGTGCTTGCTAAAGGTTGGCCAAGTCGCTAACAACAGTCGCTTTTGTTCACAAATTCTCGACAATCTCTGTGTATCGTCGACCACCATAATCCTGACTGCTGAATTTTTCTTACTGTTGTGTCGGATTGAAAATGTCCTCCCGCCGGTCCATAATGTGCCTCATTGATTATACTTTGTCTTTCATGGTCGAGAGCACATCGTCGTAGTACATCGTCTGGTCCAAGCTTGTAGAGAAACCCGTTTATTATAGTGTAAGGTGCAGCTTCCATTGCTAAGATCTTTTTCTTTTCATGCATTCCTTCTGAGGCTTGTACTTCTTCTAGGAATTAAGCAATCTCTGCTAGTTCTGATGGAACGGCTTCAATTCTAAATAAGTGAGCATCAGGTAATTCGTCCTCAATTCCAGTCGATTCTTCGCCTGTGTCTATCCTCGACAAGTGGTCAGGTCCGACATTTGCTTTGCCTGGTCGTACTACCACTTCGAATTCAAGCTCTTGGAATAAAAACAACCATCGATAAATTCTTCCATGATGTAAAGGCTTATTGACCAAATATTTTAGCGCTTGATGATATGTCTAAAATACAAAAGAGTTACTTTGGTGCTTCTGGAGTGCGAACACCGTTCCCAGTGCTTCCCTTTCAATTGTTGAGCAATTTCTTTCTTCCCTATTCAATTTTCTGTTGTTGTATGCGTTCGAATGGTCCATTCCATCATCGCAAGGTTGAGTTAGGATCGCACCGACTGTTATTCCTGAAGCATCCACATGCACATGAAATTTGATTGACCTATCTGGGAATCTTAATATGGGCGCTTCGACTAATTTCTACTTTAAGATGTCGAATGATGCATTGCATTCGTCAGTCCACTGGTAATCTTGATTTTCTTTTACCAAATCTTCCAAGGGGTATGTCATGTCAGAGTAATGTCGAATAAATTTTCTGTAGTATCCTATATGCCCTAGCAAAATTCTGACTTACCTGGGATTAACTGGAGGCTTCAAGTCGAGAATTATTTTGATTTTTGCATAGTCAACTTTGATACCTTCTTTACACACGACATGTCCCAACAAAACATTAGAGAAAATTTGAGGTCTAAAATGGGCCCCCTATGGAAAATAATAAAATAATAGTTATTAATTTTGGAGGAAGAATGAAAAAAACTACTTTTTGTGTTCGTATTTTCAACATATCTACCTGTGTTTTTACTCAAATTCTGAGCGGGAGAGCTCGTTGGATGCGGAATTTAATTCCGCATCCAACGAGTACCGGCGCCGCATACTTTTGACGGACCCTGCTACCCCAAAAACAAGAAATACCTGAAAAAACGTGATGATCATCACGTTTTTTCAGGTATTTCTTGTTTTTGGGGTAGCGGTCACGTTTTTTCAGGTATTTCTTGTTTTTGGGGTAGCGGTCACGTTTTTTCAGGTATTTCTTGTTTTTGGGGTAGCGGGGTCCGTCAAAAGTATGCGGCGCCGGTACTCGACATCATCACGTTTTTTCAGGTATTTCTTGTTTTTGGGGTAGTGGGGTCCATCAAAAGTATGCGGCGCCGGTACTCGTTAGATGCAGAATTAAATTCCGCATCCAACGAGCTCTCCCGCTCAGAATTTGAGTAAAAACACAGGGAGATATGTCGAAAATACGAACAAAAAAAGTAGTTTTCTTTTATGACAAATATGTCAATTCAACCATTATGGTTGACTCATTTTATTGAAATTCTATTGGTTCTTGAATTCCCATTCACAAAATTTATTCTTGGCACGTTTTCTTATAAGGCCCATTTTAGACCTCAAATTTCCTCTAATGTTCCTATCGGGGTCGCAAATATGCATTTCTTGATATTTAGCGATAATTGTATCTGTCGACATCTCTCCAACACAAGTCTTAACCATTTGCAGCGATTTTTCAGCATTGAGTAGATCGTCTAGTCATCAAAGTATACAACCATAGTTTTGTAGCTATATTCTTGGAATGCTTTGACAACAATTCTTGAGAATATAGTTGGTGCAATCTTCAATCTAAATGGCATAACTTTATATGCAAATGATCCGAACTCGCATACAAATGTAGTCTTCTTCTGATCCTCCTAAGCAATAGCTACTTGGTTATATCTGGAAAATCCGTCTGTGAACGAATAACATTCATGTCCTGCAACTTCATTAATAATTTCGTCAGCAAAGGAGTCGAAAATGGGTCTGTAGGTGTTAACTTATTGAGTTCTCTGAAGTCAACACATATTCGTACTCGTGTCGGATCGTGCTTCCTAGGCTGGACGACCATTGGGCTCGCCCACTCTGCTTGATCGATAGGGTAGATAATTCCTACTGTGAGCATGCTATCGATTTCTTTCTTTACCATCTCCTTGTAATTATGCTCAAGCTTGTATGGTCTTTTCTTGACTGGTTTTGCATCCGGTCTGATGTCGATCTTCATTTCTCCCATTTCATGCACAAGTCCTTTCAGGTCTTTGTAATCCTGCACAAAAACATCTTGGAATTCTTTTAGTAGATTTAAAATTTATGTTGTCTGTTCTTCGTTCCAATAATCACCTACTTTTGCCATTTTTGGTTTATCGTCATTGGATATATCTATTTCTTTTATCTTGACTTTTGCGTCCATCCATTCTGGTGCTCTGCTTTCATTGATCTGTCAATCTTCTTTAAACTACGAAAATGTCAGAGGAAAGTCTTATGTCGTCAACCTTTCAGGATCCTCTTTCGCTGAAGTTTCAACTTTGAAGATTGTTCTAACCAGCGTTGAAGTGCCTAGGTGTTCTTATTTCCATTTGAAGCTTTTCCGTTTTATTTTTTTGTTTCCAGCTGTAGTCTCGTCGAATGTTGGAGTTCAGTTGACTTGATGTTGTTACATGTAGCACTTTGTCGAACAAGTCATGGATCCTCCACTGGTATTTTGTGACTTGTCGGTTGTAGAAAACTTTTCACCTGGGTACTTGCTTCAGTTAATTGCTCATCTTGTGGAGAAAATTTGAAGTCGTTGATAAAAATTTCTTTGAGGTTCTTTCTAAATGAATGTCTCTCCTCTTGCTTCTTCCATTTTGTACCATTTGTTCGATAAGTCGTCGAGTGTATTTGGAAACAAGTACGGCTAGAGTCTTTCATCTTTGTGCCTAGTCTTCTCCATTCCTTTTCGCAGATGTCAATGTCTTTCTCAGGATCTTGTCCTTGTGTGAAGGTTGGAATATTTGCTTGTGCTATGAGTTTCTTTCCTCCAAACCTCTCGACGAAGAATGTCGATGGCATAGTCCAAGTCTGAAGTCGCCACTGATGTGTATCCCACCATCTTGCAGCTTGTCTTGTGAATGTCTCGACCAAGCTCTGAAGTCGACCTTGTTCACCTACGTTCTTTGAAACTTCTTAGACATGAGAAGATAGGGATTCTCGTTCTTTGTATCTCAATGGTGGCATGGTTAACGACTCGTTTTTCATCGGTGCTAGAGTCTAATATTCTCTGATTTTTCTTTCAAAGATCTTTGGAATACTAGTGACAGAGAAGCATTGTTGTATTTTCCTTGGATGGCTTCGATTGTCCAACATTCTCGTGCTTGTAATTCGTAGTTTTCTATCTGTCAGTCGTAAAGTTCAGCATCTGAATTGTATCCAATCGATGAGGGATTTCCAAGATGGAGTTCTCCTTGTGCGTTTGGGTCGATGTAATCTTCATTGTTCTTTAATTGATAAAGTTGTCAGATGTCAACATCATGATCAATTGGTTCTTTCCAGGGCTCTCCTTGTGATGGATGAATTGGTACGATAACTTTCTATCCATTGCCTTTGAGTTCGATTCTTTCTTTATTGAGTGATATCGATGCTTTCATTTTTCTTCCCCATGGTCGGCCAACTAGTGCACGGAAGGAATTGGATACTTCCTTGGAATTGATGATTTCAAAGTCAACATGAGTTGTTATGCCTTTGATAGATGTGTCAACGTTTTTCCATACACCGATTGGTTCAATTAGTCCTTGGTCGGCTAATTTTAGGTAGATGCTCGACTTGTGTAGTTGCGGTCGACCAAGTTGTTCCCAACTATCGCAAGTCATGATATTTACCTGCAATTCGAAGTCGAGAACGACTTGTCAAACATGGTAACCTTCGATTTCTCAATCGACAAGGGGGTTTGCATCATTTTTATCTTTCTGATCTAGCTGGCATATATTCTTAGATTGCTTTTCTTCGACGAATTTGCTTTTAACGTTATACATTAGATCTATTAATTTTGCAATGACTTCTTCTTTGGTTATTAAATTGAGCAATTCGTTAATAGCTTCTTGTCGAGATTCATCATGGTCTTCTTGGGATGCCAATTCTTGAAATATTTTTGATGCATTATTATACAATCGCTTTTGCTCAATGGGATTAGGATAATCCTCTTTACTTTTTAATTTACTAATTTGCAGATTATCGAGACCAATTTTTGTTCCTAGTCGAGTTACGATCTGAAGATTTTTAGTTTTAATAATATCAGACTTAGGAAGATTGTACAAGATGTTAACATTCTTTTTATTATTAATTTTTTCAAGCATGGTAGGGCAATCCTCCAAATAGTAATCACCTACTCCACAATTTGTACAAAACTTCAAATCTGTTCGATCTTTATAGGGACACTCTGCATGGCGATGTCCTTCATTGAGGCATGTATAGCACTGTATAGGTCGGCACGGTCGGTTTTCTCAACTTATGATGTTTCAACACCGATCTTGAATCCTCCTCGTCGGTTGAAATAGTCGTTACGTCAATCGTATCTTCAATCGTCATGTCTTTGATATCTGTCATTTCTGTCATTCTAGTCATTTCTATTATCATTTCTCTCGTTTCTATCATTCCTTTCATTTCTATCATTTCTGTCATTCCTTTGGTCGACAATATTAGTCTGGTATACTGCTTGATAGTTATGTTTATTCTTCAAGTTTAGATGGCATTCTGCTGTGGAATGAGATTTGACTTCAAAAAAGCACACCAACGAGCTTGCTCATTCTTCATATTGTATGGACAATATTTTGTTGCATGTGAGTCGTGCTCTTGGCAGATGTCGAAGAAGCATTTTGTTTGGACGAACTGGACGTCTTGTCGTCGGTCATCCAGTCGACTACAATCTTTTGTATGGCCTGTTGTCGAGCATTTTGTGCACCAGAATTCGATTCCTCTTAGGCTTATTTCACGAATGGATTTCTGCATAATTTCAAGTTGTTCTTCGATGCATCGGTCGACAGGAGCAATAGGGTTATCATCATCCATTTCTATTTGCAATGCTTTTGTCGATACATCTTCATATGTCTTGAAGTTGTGTAACCGTATGTGCATTATGATTTTCTGTGATAATCCAGTTACGAACCATTGAATCAGTAAGTGATCGTCAATGTCGTAGTCTATCTAGCTCAGCAAGTCTTTGAATCTTTTATCATATTCCCTGACAGTTTCTATGGGCTTTTGAGTAGTGGTTTTCAACTTTTTATCCAGTGAGATGCTTTGCATTAGGGCTTTTGAAGAAAGACATAAATTGTCGTTTTATCTGACCTTTCGTTGCATTAGGACTTCTTTCTATATAGGTCATGTACAATGTGAGAGCTCTTTTTCGAAGGGCACCAGCAAATTGTGCCATTTGTCGATCTTCGCTAGTGATGGTGTTGGCCTCCCATATTGATTCATAGACAAACCAATGTCTTTTTGGATCTTCGTCTCCTTAGTAGAGAGGAATGTGTGATGTTACATGTGCCATTTCTTCTGCAACTTCAACTTCTAATGTAGAGGGTGGTGATGGTAGATTACTTCTTGCGGCTGGACTTCTTTCACGGTTGTTCTCGACAGGTACTATTTCTAGTTGTGTGTTGACAGGAACTAGAGCTCAATCTTTACTTTCGACGACAATATCTTCAGCTTCCATCGGTTCTTTGTCAACTGTCGGATGTTGATTTCCGTGTCTAGCTTCTCTCAATACCCAGATGAAATTCTCTTCAATCTAGGTCATACTTCTTTTCGAAGATTCCGACTGACTTGCTGAACTACTCAATGCTGGAAGTGGCAGGGGGGCGCTTCTTCACGATCTGAATAAAGTAGATGAAAACTTCGATTAGAGAATTCGGGTTGAAAGGTGACCCAATTCCCTTCTCGCAGTCGACGGATTAATAATCTGTCGACTTCATTTCCTTCATCACTCTGTCGACTCCATTTACCCGATTGGCCAGCGTGAAGTCCTAAATCTTCTTCGACCATTTATTGCACTCGAGCACTCTGAGTTAGATGCAACGAGGAGTGTCAGGTTATAACTTCAAGTTTATTCACTTGGAGAGCTCGGCCATGCTCAATCCACAAGTCTTCATCCATTAGTGACAGATCTTCATCAATGCCCTCATTTTGTCGAGCTCGACTCGACTACGACGGATTTCCTTCTGTTTCTGTCACTATACCCGACTTTCTTTCTTTCTAGAGCACACCAGCTTGCTCCCTTATCTCTTTGCGTCGCTTTCTCCTCTTTTCTCATTCAATCTTTTGAATATCCGGAATGCCTTTGTGCATCATTGTTCTTTGTCGTGCTTTTGGGATTTTCCACTGTTGTCAATATCGTGTTTTCATCTGTCCACTGTCATTCATCTACTTCATCAAGACATGGTTGACCAGCCCCCCATTGTCGGTCGGAAAGCTTTTTAGCGAACTAGCGTGATGCAGTGCTTCATTTGCTCAAGAAGTATTCCCACTCTCTCGCACGAATTTTTCCCACTTTCTTTGCTTTTCTTCCCAGTTCGTGTTCGGCCGTGGCGATACCAACAAAGGTCGAGGTTTGACAATATGCGTTGCTCCTTTGTCGATCAAGAATTTGAACAAAAGTGTTGGTAAAGAGAAAAGGAATTGGTCGATGAGGTCGTTGTAGAACCTTTTTTCGACATTGTCGATAGAAATTTGTTCTTTAATAGCACATTCTTCGTAAAACTCGTCGGCAATTCTTTCGCACCACTCTGATAGATTTGTGCGACCTCCTCTGGTAGCGTTTGAATTAATTGTCACTCTTTTTCATCTGCAGGTCTTTTCATCCAGGAACGTCTTCAATGCGAATGGTATGGATTCAATGAATCTTTCATGCATCTCAGAAAAGAATTTCTCTCTTGCATGAGCGATAGTCAACTTGTTTCTTCTGGCATAGTTTTGCAGATAGTTTGCTATCTTTCTCTCCCACCATTCCTTAATCTCTTGCTCTGATATCATTTGGTCATGCTCAATGTCATCTTATGTATGTATCATCGAAAACGGAACTAATGTTGTAGTCGAGCAAATTGCATAGTTACCAGTGATACATAATATAGATTACTTAAGCAAATGCAATGATACAAGCAATAGACAAGTAATGGAGGATGAAGCAAACAAGTCTTTCTATTACTCATCAAGAACACATACATAAATGATTACATAAGATACGAACTTCTCTCTATATTCGGCTCTCCAGCCTATTTATATGATTTACAAGTGGTTACATAATTGCCTGTCGGTTCAACTAACCGACACGACATGTATAGGTCGACACAATCTATGGATATGTTTTATAAATAGTCGACCGAAGGACCTAGTCGGGCGGCCGACTTAGGCTCCTCCAACAGTGCTCATTTGCTTAAGTGCAATCCGGTGTCTTTAGACACCACCATTATTCTAGGAATCTCTTTTCTCTTTATGTTGTTTAACACCTGCTCCAACACCATATGGAGAGTGGAAGGGAGTAATGGTAATATGGTGACAAGTCACAAGGATCTAGCCAAAGAGGGGGTCAATTACTTTCAAGGTCATTTTAAGGAAGATGGCAAGGCATCCATAGCTGAGGTTGTTAATACAGCAACCTACTTTCCTAATATGGTGACTGAGGAGGACAATAATGACATCTCAGAGCATATATCTAAAGCAAAAATGGCTAAGACTTTAGTGTCCTTTCAAAAGAACAAAGTCTTGGGTCCAAATGGGTGGACTATGGAATTCTATATGGGTTTTTATGAGATGCTAGAAAATGACCTGTTGAGAGTTTTAGAGGAGTCAAGGGTCAACGAGAAAGTATTGGTTGTATTTAACTCAACTTTCATTTCCTAATCCCAAAATTTGATAATGATCAAAGCTTTGAGGACTACAAACCTCTTCTGCTATGTAATTGCGTCTATTAAATTATATCAAAGGTAATATCTAGAAGAGTAAAGGTTGTGTTATCAAAGACTATATTTCAGGAATAGTTTGGGTTCTTGACAAGTAGGCAAATCCATGAGGATGAGGGGGCTGCTCAGGAGGTGTTTCATACCCTAAAATCAAAACATTCGTCTATGGTCATAAAAGTGAACTTATCAAAAACCTATGATAGAGTACGTTGGCTCAATCTTTGACAATCTTGGACAGCCAAACATGATTGAGATATGTGAGGTATTTTCCACAGTTGATAAACAATCATATGTTCTCTACTGAACCATATTGGTGAACTTTGCTCGTGTTGGCCCTATATTTGATAGTGTGGCCTTGCTAGCCCCCATTGGTTCCACCGTCAGCCTCTCATTAACCCCTTCAGCCCCTCTCTCGACAACGACGGCTCAACCCCCCTCGACGGTGACTCTTCCATTCAAGTTGCCCTTTCTCTCGACAACCCCCCAACTCAACCCCCTCAATGGCGACTAGCAGCGGTCTGTTTCACGAGTTCCCCATCCCCCATGAACCGTAGAACGTCCCCAACCCCAACGTTGGTCACCTGCGACTGCTCTCCCCGACTCTACTAACCCGCAACCCAACCCTTCGGCGCTCTGCATTATTGGCCCACGACTATCCTTAGTCGATGATTTATTACAAGCTTCCCATGCTCCATTGCCCTCGACTCCGCCCCCCCCCCCCCCCCCCCCATCCTCCCTAGTCAGGCGACCAACTTAGGCTCCTCCAACAGTGCTCATTTGCTTAAGTGCAATCCGGTGTCTTTAGACACCACCATTATTCTAGGAATCTCTTTTCTCTTTATGTTGTTTAACGCCTGCTCCAACACCATATGGAGAATGGAAGGGAGTAATGGTAATATGGTGACAAGTCACAAGGATCTGGCCAAAGAGGGGGTCAATTACTTTCAAGGTCATTTTAAGGAAGATGGCAAGGCATCCATAGCTGAGGTTGTTAATACAGCAACCCACTTTCCTAATATGGTGACTAAGGAGGACAATAATGACATCTCAGAGCATATATCTAAAGCAAAAATGGCTAAGATTTTAGTGTCCTTTCAAAGGAACAAAGTCTTGGGTCCAAATGGGTGGACTATGGAATTCTATATGGGTTTTTATGAGATGCTGGAAAATGACCTGTTGAGAGTTTTAGAGGAGTCAAGGGTCAACGAGAAAGTATTGGTTGTATTTAACTCAACTTTCATTTCCTAATCCCAAAATTTGATAATGATCAAAGCTTTGAGGACTACAGACCTCTTCTGCTATGTAATTGCGTCTATTAAATTATATCAAAGGTAATATCTAGAAGAGTAAAGGTTGTGTTATCAAAGACTATATTTCAGGAATAGTTTGGGTTCTTGGCAAGTAGGCAAATCCATGAGGATGAGGGGGCTGCTCAGGAGGTGTTTCATACCCTAAAATCAAAACATTCGTCTATGGTCATAAAAGTGGACTTATCAAAAACCTATGATAGAGTACGTTGGCTCAATCTTTGACGATCTGGGACAGCCAAACATGATTGAGATATGTGAGGTATTTTCCACAGTTGATAAACAATCATATGTTCTCTACTAAACCATATTGGTGAACTCTGCTCGTGTTGGCCCTATATTTGATAGTGTGGCCTTGCTAGCCCCCATTGGTTCCACCGTCAGCCTCTCATTAACCCCTTCAGCCCCTCTCTCGACAACGACGGCTCAACCCCCCTCGACGGTGACTCTTCCATTCGAGTTGCCCTTTCTCTCGACAACCCCCCAATCAACCCCCTCAATGGCGACTAGCAGCGGCCTATTTCACGGGTTCCCCATCCCCCATGAACCGTAGAACGTCCCCAACCCCAACGTTGGTCACCCGCGACTGCTCTCCCCGACTCTACTAACCCGCAACCCAACCCTTCAGCGCTCTGCATTATTGGCCCACGACTATCCTTAGTCGGTGATTTATTACAAGCTTCCCATGCTCCATTGCCCTCGACTCCGCCCCCCTCCCCCCCCCATCCTTTGCCCTCCATCCCTTTCATTTCTCTTGCACCATCTCCCCGTGTCTTCTCTCCCCTCTTCTCCATCCCACCAGTCCCCCTCCTCTCTGCCCCTCCCATTTACTCCCCCTCCCTTCTCCCTTCACTCCCTCGACCTCCCCCTCCCCTCTCTTCTTGCCCTCGACCCTTGGTGTGGAGCTTCTTCCCACGACCCTTCTCTCCTCCATGCAGACCTCAAACCCTACAACTAATTTACAAACCTATATTTCCTTAACAGCAAGCACAATTCCGAGCAAATCCAGTACAACAACTAGTTCCAAACCAAACAACACCATGCAACTTACAAATGACACAATTAGATTGGACAACATAGCTAAATTCCAAACAGATCTGGCTTCTCTTCTTGCCTAGGTACATAATCTTGCCAAGGGGGTGATGCATATGCAGAAGGAGATCCACATACTCTCGAACAAAGTATCTGAGGTAGAATCAAAAAACTCATCCCTCAAACAACTGCTAAATGAACATAAAATGCAAGAGGATCTTCACCCACCAGATGATGCATTGCACATAAAGATTCTTGATCTCAAAAATAAAAAAGAAGAGATTCAAAGCCAGTAAGCCACCTTTAAACAGGAAACCAAGACCCAATTAACTCATGGGCACAAGTTATCTATGGAAAGGACAGGGCTCCTCCAATGGCAATAGTTGAGGAAGTAGTACATGCCAAGCTCATTGAGGAGCACATTAGGCGAGCTAAAGAGCTGAACCTTAAGGTGAGGGGGCTCCCACCACCTCCATCTTCGGACCCGTTACGAGTTGGAGCCATGTTCCTCTGCGATACACACAACCTCCTAGAGATCGCCTTGAAGACGGCTTGGCTCGAGTCTGACTCCACACTTTTCCTCCGCTTCAGGTCGCCAAAGGATCAACTCAAAGTGCTTCGGGCCAAGTCGAAGCTATTTTCCCTTCCCAACAAGATATTCCTCGATGAGAACCTCGCCATGTCCCAAGTAGCGGAACTCAAATGCTCCAGGGAGCAAGTCACTGCAACATGGCAAACAAGGAAATGGGCAATCATCAAAGATCTCAGGGTTGTTATCCGGGATTACCCCCTCTAGGATGGTGTCGCCCAAGTTTTCCAAATGACAGGCCCATTGGGAGAGGCAATAGGTACCAGACATTTCAGTGGGTTGTTGGAATGGAAATGGGACTTTTTGGTCATCGTCGAGAATAATTTATGATTCCCTTGGCTCATTGGACATCTTCTTTATCACTGAGACCCATGCAAGCCCTATTCGTCCTCTCCCTAGCATAGCAGGATACCACTGGCTTTTAGTTTATAGGAAAGAGACTAGAGTTTCAGGTGGTGTGAAAGGGTCAGGTGGGATCGTTTGTTTCATCAGGGACTCGGTTTAGGGGAGGGTTTCTATGGTTTATTCGGACGACTTTGCCTGGTTCATGTGAGTTCAAATTCATGGGTTATTGTAACCCAAAGACATCTCTATTGTAGTGTGTTATTTTCCTCTAGCTTCATCTCAGTTTATTATTCACAGTGACTCAGTTGGGGACCCTTACGTGGATTTATATGCAAACATCATTCAATATTCAGGGGTTGGAAAGGTCATACTTTTGGAAGACTTCAATGCTCGCACCAAAGATCCATATCCCTCTTCATGACTGTGCCGAGGATGCATTTTGTACCTAGAAGATTGATCTGAATTATGTGGGACTTCACTGCTCTTTTGGCAGACACCTTCTAAGGCTTGGGGAATCTCATGAGCTTTTGATCCTCAATGGACTTTCTTGTTTCCCTGAGTCCAACCACCTCAAATGCCGCCCTCATAGTGGGGGGGCTAGCATAGTGGATTATGCCATGTCCATCCAGGATCTACTTCCCCACATCCGCCACTTTTCGATAACCCCCATCGCCTTAGACGGTCATGCACTTCTCTCCTCCATTTGAGCTGCCCGCCCCCCTCAACCCCACCGCTCTTGGGCCCACCCTAGACCTGTTATCACCAGACTTGTAGCTGCCCCTATGAGATGGATCCAAGATGGACGGTAGAGGGAATGGGGAACCAAAGAGGTGAACCAAGATAGCCTTGACTCCCAAATGGATGGTTGTCACGCCAATCGAGGCAATCTTCACTTGATGTTATCTTAGCCCAAGACAACAATGGGGGAGACCCGAACCTACTCCCAATAGGAGAGGTCAAACCAAGACACCAGATTAAATCAATATAAGATGAAATACGTAAGGTGTAAGGTGAAGTAAACACAAGATCTATGGATGAAATCACAAGATGAGTTATGGCCTGGATCAAGAAGATTATGAGATGTGAAATCGATCCAAGGTTGAAATACAAGTGACTTATGAGTTTTACTACTAGATCCAGGATCAAGGTACTAGCAAATGATGAAAATATGCACTACCTTGGGAACTGTGTCAAATGCAGGGAGGTTAAGGACAAGATTGGGGCTATCTAGTACCAATGGATAGACTTGATGAAAGGTATGACAGTATCAAAGTACCCAAGCCTCAGAGATAAAATCAAAACACAAGAAAAATTGGCCAAGTGAGGAGTTGCGCTAAGGTTGAGAGATTAGTGCCTCGGGATTTGGGCCTAGTTGAATCACCCAAGCATGACGCCTAAGAGAACCCACTTAGGGTTTAACCCGATCTACAATACCCAGAATTCGTTTGCCAATTGATCAAGCAGTTTGATCAATAGAATTTTTCGATTACTTTAAATTAGGGTTTTTACAGTAAAATAAAGGTGCCAATGAATTGGAACCAAGAAAAGAAAAACTAACATGTGGATCTTACCTGGATAACCTTGTAGATGCCTTAATGATGATGTATATGTCGTCCCGATCAATTCGAGAAGATTTGGATGAAGATTCTATGGAAATCGATTTGCCCAAGGAAACCAATGCACCCTCTCTCCTACACAACAAACGTCCACAATATCAAATTTGATGCATCAAGAGAAATGGACAAATGCTACAGAAAAATAACAAGATGAAACCATATATCACAAGGATACTAATGATAACCCCCTGATCCAAGCGATGCCAAACAAGAGAGTTGAGGAAGCCCTACAAAAACACATAAGTGAAGTCGCCCTCCTGTAGACAAAACAAAGTTTCCACGAAAAATATAGATCTCACCAAAAAAACCCAAATGCTAGGATGCAATAGACTTTCCAATCACCATCGAAGAACACCAGATGCAAAGGAGACAAGAATTTCCACAAATGAGTTTTTCTATTATCAAGATTCCAAAAGCCAAAGACCCCTGTACAATGAGAAGCTCTCTCATTTAAATAGGATGGAGAGATACCAAAATCCTAACCACCTTTTGAATGGATGGCTAAGATTAAAAGATCAAAATGTTCTAATCAATGGTTGAGATGAGCTCAACGTAAAGTACATGGATCAATATAATAATATAACACATCAATAGACAAAATCGCCCTAAGAGAGGGGATCCCACTCAATATGACAAAATAAACATAAATAAAGCTCATGGTGGGTCTACGGGGTAATGTCTAATACCCCTAGTGTGTCCCCATGGCACAATATAAATAAAATGTAACTCTAAGTGCAAAATAGTGCCTCTCTAGGAAAATCGTGAGCCTCCAAAAGCTCCAAAAAATCACAAAACATGCTGAAGAGATGGGTGTGGGTCTTCTTGAATGTTGAAACTGCTGGAGAAGGGGTGGAAGACATCGCACTCATCATCAAAACTCATCCCATGCCATTTCCTTGCCTCAGTAGCCCAAATCGAATTCCGTAGTAGCCATTTGAACCATTTTTAATCTACCTTAAGAACTGTGAACCTGCCCAAACTACCACTTGGGGTGCCTGCGTTGTCCAACAGATCCCACCAAGCTCTTTGGGAGGGGGTTATAATGGTAAAAACAAGTGGCTGGACCACCCTCTCCTCATACAGCGCCCTAGGTGAACCAATCAAATCATCCTTCTGCTCTGACAGGCCATTTAACATGGCAAAACTGCACCAGAATAGTATAATAGACAAATCATCTCTATAACTTACCAAAACTGAAAATAAATTGTCTCATTGGACTCAGAGAGCCCAAATCCATCTAAGGTGTATACTCATACACCCTACAGATCTCTGCATGATCCTGTACAATATCTAATATGCCCAGACAGATAAAATAATAATAATCTGTAAATGATCAATAATATGCCCTAGGCTAACATCAATCTGTTGCAAGTGTTTAGAGGTTAAGACATGCTCTACAAATCATTCAGTAACAATTATAACAAATAGTAATCATTTCACTAGCGATCTACCAACCAAATATATAGAGTTTTGTTAATTATTAATTATGACTCAGACCAGACTTTCAAGACCATACTCACTTCATAGTTGTAATCAATTTGCTAGTGAAGGATGATGGCTAAAAATCAAAAGGCTAGGCTAAAGGGTGACTACCAACTTGACATTGTGACACTTTGGATATGGAAAGGGGATACTCACTCTAGCATATGTCAGACAAGCAATAACACAGGGGATGGCAGTGTCTCACAAATGGGTAAGTTACGTTCAGAGGTGCTTATTCACCTTGACAAATGCTCACAATCCATATCAAATACAAGTGAGGTCCGCAATCTTTAGATATAACTTTTAAGAACCATTGCTTTTTGGGCCTTCGAGTTTCCATAGCCTTGATCCATGCATTTGTTACACGGATTTTTATTTATTAAAGCTTCATGCTCCATGCGTGTTTAAAAACACTTGTTACATGGGTTTTACTTCACATTTCACATTTACACTTCAAAGCCAATTTCATTAGGGTTGCCTTGCATTCTTGTATGTTCAGAAACACTTATTTTCATGAATGGGCTTTTCACAAGATATTCATTTCATTTCCATATACATTGTATTGATGGCAGCGCTATTTGTTTCAGGCTTAGCCAACACAACCTAGGAAACTCAGAGCCGAGACACAAATCAACAGGGAAGCTTATCCAACAAAGAGGCTATAGTGGGGAAAGGTCCTCCATGCCACAAGTCAAGTAGTAGGTCGAAATATAAACATAACTGGAAGGTAATGGATGGGTGGAGATAGTGAAAAATGAGACCAACACTAGCAAGCCAAAGTATGGTGGAAACAATCACCTCTATTCTGCCTAAGGAGGGCAAAACCAATGAGTATGAATCAAGAACTTCTAGGTCTAAGTAGGGACATACATACATAACATCAATACAACCAGGTCCACATATTTATATGATCGCCAGATCATGACACTAAATGCTAAGACATTTCACAAGAATGAGTATAAAAGTAATAATAACCATAACACAAGATAATATATGCTGAGTCATATACATGTAAATAACCAATCTGAACCAGCATCTGTATACTGAGAAACGGTTGCTGCAACTCTGGGCAATACTGACTGCTCGATAAATGGCTAAATGGCTACATCATTCCTCAAATCTTAGTATCCTGAGACTCAGTCATGGCATGGGCAAGTACTATAGTCCATCATCAAATAGTGATCCATCAATACTGAGAAACTGTCGCTGCAACTCTGGGCAATACTGACTGCTCGGTAAATGGCTAAATGGCTACATCAGTCCTCAAATCTGAGTATCCTGAGACTCAGTCATGGCATGGGCAAGTACTAAAGTCCATCATCAAATAGTGATCCATCATAAATGCTCATCTCAGCATCTCATATGTAAGGGAACTGGCTGAAAAAATGTACTAGAATCTGAAAAATAGAATATGGTAGCCCGGCTACTATATATGTGATAACATCTGGCTCCAGCTGGGACAAGTGCTCTGCTGAATAGAGCGCTTGAGAACCTCAGAATCTTTGGTCCTCACACTCTGCCACTCGTATCCTCAATCCATCACTCTAGCTCAGCAACAGCTATCAAAATGTCATCCACTACTTGCAAAATGTCCAAAGCTATACCAAACTCACAGACCGGTCGTCAGAACAATGCGTATATAAAAGAAAGTACTGAAAAGGAAGCGCATGAAACTGAAAAGCAGAAAGTAAATCTAATCTAATAACTCAAAAGGACTTTGATTTTATCGTACAGCAAAAAGACAAAACCCAAAACTACACTAAGAGCTTCAAAAGCAAGCTTCAAGGAAAAGAAAAAGGTGTCAGACTAAAAAGCTAAAACTACAGCCCAAAAGAGGCTTATTCAGGTCCTACCTACTCTAACCTACCAAGCAAAACCAGACTCACGCAATGGGCGGGAAGTAGTGCTTTAGTAAAATCCCATTCACAGGAAGTTCAAATTCATCTCCGTCCAAAGTCTCGAAATAAACTGATCCTTTTCCGGCTATACTTGATACTCGATATGGACCCATCCATATTTTTTCCAACTTTCCATGGTTTCCAGGTTTCTCCTTTAATTCCATAGCAAGACTATGTCTCCTATTCCGAATTTTACATCTCTTGTTCTTTGATCAAAAGTTCCCTTGACTCTCTCTTGTTCAATAACAGTCTTGTCAAATGCCATCCTTCTTACTTCATCGAGTTCCACTAACTTGTCAATTCTTGCTTGAAATGCTTCCTTATCTGAAGTACATTGTTGCAACAATTCATATATTGGGATTTGCAAATTAATTAGAAGTCTACAATTTTGCCCATAAACCAATTCAAAAGGAGTTCTGCTTGTGATTCTTTTTATTGTCGTTCTATCGTCCCACAATGCATACTTTAATTTGCTATCCCAACTTCTCTTATTTTTTCCAACCATTCTTTTCAAAAGCTTAATCAAATTCTTATTACTGGATTCAACGAGACCACTGCCTTGGGGATAATAGTTGGACGAGTGGGATAATGTAATTCCATGATTCATGCAAAAAGTTGACATCTCTAGTTTGCTAAAATCTTTAGCATTGTTAGTGGTTATCTTTATAGGACATCCATACCGAGATACAATGTTTTCTTCCAGGAATTTGATGACTACTGCAGCTGTGCACATCTTAGTTGGTATAGCTTCAACCCATCGAGTAAAATAGTATGTGCAAGTCAAGATGTATTTATATCCATTACTTGAATTCTTATCAAAAGGCCCAATAAAATCCATACCCCACTGTTGAAAAGGAGTTTCTATTACAACTGGGTTTAGCAGCAAAGCTCGCAACCTGGGTTTTCCTGAGAAAAACTGACACTCTTGACATGTTCTCACAAAAGAGTGCACATCCTTGAAAAGTGTTGGCCAATAATATCCTACTCTCATAATCTTTGCGACAGTTGTTCCAGGTGCATAATGTCCACCACAAACACCCACATGCATTTCCTTAATGATGGTTTTAAATTCCTCCACATTAACACATTTCAAAACGATCCCATCAGGGTTCCTCCAACCAAGACCATCTTGAGTTAATATATACTTTTTAGCCTTCAACCTTAAGGCTCTCCTTTGGTGATCTATCAAATAATCAGGGCAAGACAAATTTCTCAAAAAATAGATAATATCCTTATACCATTCATGGTCTTCATCAATATGCAGAATATGGGATTTCTGCTCACTAGTAAGATTAACTGCATGACTGCTACCTTTCTCAGTTAATAATTGGGCCAAACCTTGACCTTTCACAATTTTAATGGGTTTGATCTCTAAATCATATTCTTGGATTCGTGAAATCCAGTTTCCTCTAACACCTATACCATCTGCTTGTGATAAAACATCCTTAACTGCTTAATAGGGCACGAAAGCTTTAAATTTAGAGTACCCTATGTAAGTTCTAAAATGTTTTAGGGCTTTGACTAAAGCATAGGCTTGCTTCTTCGTAGTAGTATATTTTAATTCAGCATCTCTCAAGTTTTTGCTCATAAAATCTATGGGTTGCTCATGATTTTCATTGTTCTTTTGTAACAGAACTCCAGCAATGGTATCTTCAGAAGCGTATGAATAGATCAAAAATTCCTTGTTGTAATCAGGGCACGCTAAGACAGGCGCAGTTGAAATGGCTTTCTTTAGTTTAATGAATGATGATTCACAGGTTTTATCCCAAATAAATTTCACATCTTTCTTAAGAAGAGCATTTAGAGGCTTGGCTAACTCTGCTAAGTTCGGAATGAATCTTCGGACGAAGTTTATTTTTCCAAAGAAGGATTGCAGGCATTATGGGGTGCAACAATAGTATTAATGGCTTGGACATGCTCAGGATCTATCCTGATACCTTCTTTAGAAATAATGTCCTAATAACTTACCCTCATCAATTCCAAAAGTGGACTTTTTGGGATTCAAAGATATACCAAACTTCCTACACCGATCAAAAACTTTCTTTAAATGTTTCACATGATCGTCTCGTTCTTTAGAGAAGATTGTTAGGTCATCTTGATAAATGGCAATAATCTTTGCAATGAGGTCATTGAAGGCTTGATCCATCGCTCTTTGAAAAGTTGAGCCAGCGTTTAATAATCCGAAAGGCATTCTTATGTACTCAAAAATTCCCCATGGAGTTGTAAAAGTTGTTTTTTCTCTATCTTCCCTTTTAATACGCACTTGAATGTATCCCGAAAAACCATCTAACATTGACAACATTCCTGCGCCTATAACACTTTGTAATAAATTCTCCATATTTGGCAAAGATAGTTATCTTTAAGAGACGCTTGATTTAGATTTCTAAAATCTATGCATATCCTGATTTCTCCGCAATTCTTTCTCACAATCACGGGATTAAAAACCCAAGTGGAGGGTCGAACTGGTCGGATAATTCCAGCAGCTAACATCTTTTCAAGCTCTTTTTTAATCAAGGGAGCTAACTTAGGATTAACATTTCGCAACTTTTGTCTATAGGATGTTGCTCCTTCGTTCAATGGGATAGTATGCTCAATAATGGTAGGATCAAAAGTTTTAAGATCATCATATGTCCAAGCAAAAACATCCTTGTATTCTCTAATTAGATTTTCAATGGCTTTTCTTTCCTTTGGGGAAGCATTCTTTCTGATTTTAATCATTTTAGGAGAAATTGGGGTTCCAATGTTGATCTCCATGACCTCATCTACTGGTTCAGCTCTTTTACCTTTATAGTCATCATACCTATTGAAATTCTTCTCCAGAGGGATCACTAACTTCATAACATCAACATCTTGTACAAACAGGTTGTTTACTTTATCTTCCAAATCAACATTACAGATCTGAAAATTATCTGAGTGTTGTAAGAATGCAATGATCTGAGCATCATTATCGAAGACTTGCCAATGATCTTGATTATCAAGAACCGATGGTCTAAATAACACTTCAACTTTACACTCCTTCTCTTTAAGGTGATTTGGGATTTCAAAAGTGCATGCTATTACTAATAATGCATCAACCAAGGTGTTCTCCTCTCTTGGAACTGCTCGGATTGCAAAGGCATCAAACATTTCAACAGTATCCCAAACAGCATTTCTATAACCTTTAAGTCTATTGTTCTTTGCCGCAAATTGATTTTCTACCTGGGATACAATTAAATCTAAATCACCTATAACACTCGAGCATTTAATTTAATGATCTCAGGCAATCTCTAATCCCAAAAGTAAGGCCTCATACTCAACGACGTTATTTGTGGCTTCAAAATCAAGATGGAAAGAGAAATACTTTTCTTCTCCAGAGGGGGGAATAAGGACAATTCCTGCTCCAGCACCGTGCCTAGATTTAGCTCCATCAAAATGCATCTTCCATACTTGGTTGGGAGGAAAAGGATGTTGTCGAGGCTCTTCCCAATAATTTGCCAAAACCATATAGTTTCCAACTTCATCTGTAGGATGCATGGCTTCCTCAAAAAGGCGTCCAGGGGTCTCCACATGTTCAGTCATAAGTTTTTCATTTACTAACTTATAGAAGGCATTTTCTCCGATAGGGATGGTGGCATACGAAAGGTCCATTTGGATGCTTCCTCCTAACTTAGTGGCCCATTCTCTAGACAGCAACATTCCCCATGCATCAGGTAAATCTAAGACTAAAACATTCATGTTTATTTCAATCTCTGGATATGTTGCTAGCTTCATATTTAAATTCTCAATTATCCCTTTCGACTTAACAGGTCTAGAGTCCATTCCACATACGTTATTAAACTGTCGAGATGGCTTTAGCTCTAGTTGTTCCATTACCCTAACTGGCATAACGTTAACCTCTGCTCCTGAATCTAGCATGCGATTGTGAAGAATCAATTGGTTTATTTCTAGAGCTATATAGAACAGGGGATGACCACCACCGTTGCCAATTACACTTTCAATCATTACGGGAGGGTCTTTCTCAGTCGTTAATTTTTCAAGAGCTTTAATCTTAGGTTTGATCCCTAGAAATTGAGTAGCTTGGTTAAATAAGGAAGGGATCTTTAGTAATTCATCAAGAGGTACATGGATATTTGGTTTGGAAAAGAAATGGCTTAAGTCGACCATTAAGTTACAAGGCTTTCCTTGGTTCTTGTCACTTGTTTCTAATCCTAATAAATGCATTACCTGTGTTCTAATGGAAGGGATGACTATGAGCTCTTTCAAAGACACCATGACTGAAGACGCAGAAAGTTTTCCTAATATATTCGTATTTAGACTTTCTTGTATCACAGGAGAAACTTCTTTGCTAGGTAAGCTTACTTGCTTTCTTTGCATTGGTTCTTTATTTTGAGGTTTAGCAAGGCCTGGACTTGTTGTCTTCCTAGTCTCTTGAGATGTCGTTCTTCGAGGCTGATCATTATTCTTGAAGATGCCCTTGAGAGGACCATTTGGCAGTTGTGAAGGAGTCTTACGAGTGGTATTCCTTTGTTCGGGAGAATTTTCTTTTATAACTGGCTTATTATTATCTTGATTTTTCATGTTGTTCTTTGCTTGAGACCTTGTCACAACCTAACCATCTGAAAGCTTCCTAGCCAACCTAGTTTGAGGATAATCGTTGGTGTACACATTCTCATAAAGTTTATGGAGATGTTCATCACGTCTCATTTTTTCTTTGTGCTGATTTAAAACCAAACCGTATAAATTTTGTATCAGCTTGCTCATTTCAATCATCATTTTCATGATCATATCGTTTTCTGAATCGTTCTCTCTAATATAAGGCATGACTTTAGAACTTAAGATTACTACGTTGGGTTCTGTCCTCAGTAGAGTCGCGGGGTGGAGTCGCCAAGTGAACCACACAAGTAATTCACCGAATAGAGAGATGTCGTACAAGAGGTGAGATGAGTGAATTAAGAAAGGGATTGGTAAAAATTATGGAATTAGAAATGCAACCACCAAAATAAACGGATGCGATAAGATATGGATTAATGCAAGAACACTCGCAGACACCGAAGGTAAGCCTCTACCTCCCCGGCAACGGCGCCAAAATGTTGGCAAAGAGAATGGGAGTAGAGCTTAAGGATAACTGTCGAACCAAGGTAGGCATCTACCTTCCTCGGCAACAGCGCCAAAATGTTATCACCAGACTTGTAGCTGCCCCTATGAGATGGATCCAAGATGGACGGTAGAGGGAATGGGCAACCAAAGAGGTAAACAAAGATAGCCTCAACTCCCAAATGGATGGTTGTCACGCCCAATGTTTTAAAACTCAGACTCGGACTCGAAATCGGCTGAGGGTCAACTCGGACTCGGAATCGGCTGAGGGTCAACTCGGACTCGGCAATGACTCGGTCGGTTTGATTTTAATGACTCGGTTAACTTAAAAACATATAAATATTTAAATTTTAAAGAAAAAATATATTTTAAAGATTATAATCCATCTTTCCAAAGCATTAGAGACAAAACATCCAAAGTATGATCATATATATACCATATAAGGGTGAACATATCAAAATTGCACGAAGGGTACTGTGCCAATGTGCAAGGCTGCAAGCAGCAAATACATAATACATATATGAAAGTCTGAACAAAATGAAAATACATAATCAAAGATGCCTAAATGGCATATAATATATATGATGTAGTGTGAGTCGTGACAGAGTCCAAAAAACAAAATGCTATGATGCTAGTAATAAGTATGCCACTGCATCATTGATCAACATGATCAATAAGCAAACGCAGCACCACCGCTAGAACTAGAACCCGAACTAGCAATGACATAAGCAATGGCATCTGGCTCAGGCTCAAAACCCTCAAGGTCATCTACAAATGCCGCAGTAGGAGCAACACTAGCTGGAGTACTAGCTGAATGCGTAAAAGCACAAGGTGGACGTGGATCAGGCTGTACAGGTGCCCGCATCTGCCCCTCCCTACTAGTGCCTGTCGTATCTGGAATGAAATAATTTTATATCAAGATTCAATAGTTGTATGATGTATCAAATTATTACTACATTATATTGAAAATTTGAAACACTCATATTATTCAATGATAGAAGAAAAATATTATGGATTTAGATTCTAGACCTGCATCAACATGAACTGATGATGGTACTGGTAATAGTGGATCTGCTTCCATAGTAACATCATCGGCTGCATCTAGCTCAATATCAAAATCTAGATCAAACTCAGGCTCTTGAGTCTCCACTAACCAATCTAAGGTTGGATCAATATCATCCAACACAATAGGATCTGTATCAGGCCTTTTGTTCATCAATTGATTGCGCCTTAAGCAGAGGTTGTACTCCATGAAGACTAGATCATTTAACCGGTTTTGCTCTAATTCTCTTCTTCGTGTGAATCCGCTCAAAGACAGACCAGTTGCGCTCACACCCGGAAGAACTGCATGGTTGACTAAGGATTCGAATTGCAAACATTTTCAATTGAATGCCTTGCCCACCAAATGACTCCCACCAAGTTGCTGCAAGTGCAAATGGAGTTAAATCAACGAATTAGATTGTGAATTTAACTAAATATTGAAGTTATTAAATTTTAAAAATTAAACAACTAAATTTAATAAAAACAATGGAATTGTTTACCTAGTTGGTCAATATCTCTTGCAACCTTAGCCACAGGTTTGCCAAAGGTACCTGTGGCTCTAGTGTAAGCGGTAAGCTGTTGGTGTATCTCCAATTGCTCCATCTCATTTGGGAGCATGCGCCCAAGGCACTCATACAATCCATCTTTGACCTCACCAGTCTGATCTTCTCCAAACCGAGCTCTATAATGATACCTTGGGTTAAGGAAATACCCAGCTGCATGTATAGGGCGATGGAGTTGAGTGTTCCATCTCCTATCGATGATATCCCAGATAGGCCCATACTTGGCCACTCTATCCTTGTATGCTGCCCTTATTTGCTCCTTTGCCTGATCCATGGCCTCATAAATATATCCCATGGCCAATCTTTCCCCATCCACCAACCGCAACACCTTAACAAGTGGCTCAGTAATTTTCAAAACCTCTGCTGCTTTTTTCCAAAATGAGCTTTCCAAGATTTTCTTCTTGGTGTCTTTTCCATCTGTTCTACGGGCCCATTAACTTGAACTCCATTCATCACTTGAAACCATGTGTTCCAAGTTCTTTCTTTGTGCAAGGAGAGATTGCAATGTGAGGAAATGAGTTGCAAATCTAGTAATGGTAGGCCTAACAAGTTCCATGCCCTGTGTGTGTTTCCTCATCAAACTCAATACCCATGAGTGGTTGTAGATGTATCTTGTGATGCTTTTGGCGTGCTCTACAGTGTGCTTGATCCAATCTTGTTTGCATATGTCCTCAAGCATGAGGTCTATGCAATGTGTTGCACATGGGGTCCAAAATATTGTTGTGTACTTTTCCTCTAACATCTTACCAGCAAGAACATAGTTAGCGACATTATCCATGATGACCTGCACAACATTAGCTACCCCCGCCTCCTCAACAACCTCAACAAAAAGATTAAATAACAGATTTGCATCTTTCACCTTATCAGATGCATCATATGATCTCAAAAACAAGGTTCCCTGTGGGCAAGAGACAAGGAAGTTTATGATGGTTCGGTTCTTTGCATCGGTCCATCCATCTGACATGATAGTGCATCCTGTTATGGCCTATGATTCTTTGAACTCCTTGAAGTATTCACCCAAAGATGTGATCTCTTTCTACAAAAGAGATCCTCTCAAGTCATGCATACTAAGGCCTTTGAAGCCCTTACCAGCAACAACAACAAAGTCCCACATAGGTTGGAAATATGGTGAGCGGGCAGCATTGAAGGGGATATCTGCATCATACCACCATCTAGCTATGTACTCATGAGCAGTGATTTTGTATTGCTTTTTCCAATGGGCATCTATGGTGGATTGAATTGGCCGAGAAGCAACAGCATTGTCAGGGGTGTTTTGAGGTGAGAAAAAACTATGGATATTACTCCATTTTTTGGAGACATTTGTTTCTGAGGGAGGAGGAACATACTGAAAGGTATCCTTCAAATTGGGAGAAGGTATGGATGAGGAGCCTTCATATTCAGAATGAGGGGCAGATCTACCAATCATTTCTGCAAGATGCCTCTTCTTCCCTATTTCTGCCTCTCTCTCTTTTTGGTTAGTCTTCTCCACTTCATACTATTCAAATTGTTGTAGCAACTCCAACCTTATCTCTCCAATCACCTCTAAATCAGCTTCACATGGGGCAACATTACCTCTAATGCCAGCCAAGTGTTGTTTGAGCCTATGAATGCCTCCTCCCTTAATCAATTTTTTGCAATATTTGCAATATATCTTCCCTTCAACCACATCAGTATGGGTCCATGCTGGATCTTTTGATTTTGGAGGCATTTTGAAATGTAAATGTCAATGGACAATTCTCTGTCCAAAAAAAATACATTAATTTACAAAAAATTACATTAAAACATGTAATTTACAGTACAGTAAATTACTGTAATTTACATAAACCTTATATCATTTACAGTAATTTACAATACTGTAAAGTACATGTAATTTACAGTACTGTAAATTACATGTAATTTACAGTACTGTAAATTACATATAATTTACAACATTGTAAATTTGTAACTTAATTGTAATTTAAAAAAATTAAGACATAAATTACTATACAGTGACCAGTCTACATACTTGTAAGTTCAAGTTGTAACTCCACTGAAGCAGCAAACTCCACGTAAGGTTGTTCCAAGTTCCAACTGGACTCTGCAGTGTGCACTCAGCAGTCACCACTATGCGCAGCAACTTAGGATGGGAATTGAGACCATGACAGCATGAACAAGCAGAGATGTAAACACCACTGCAGCTGGGGTCGACCGTGGTAGATGTAAACAGTAAACACCACTGCAGCTGAACCGTGAGCAACCTCAGCACTGGCCACTGAACCGTGAGCAACACTCAACACTAGCCACTAAGCAACCTTCAACCCAAACTGTGAGCTCCAACGTCCACGTAAAAAAAAGGAAGCCGTCAGCATTGAGGTAAGTAGTGTTAGGTGGTAGGTTAGGTGTTAGGTTAGGGGTAAGGTTAGGGGTAGGCTCGGTTTAGGTTATAGTTTTTAGGCTAGTAATTAATAAAATTTTAATTTAAAAAAAAAAATTGAAATCCGGTCCAACTCGGCGAGTTGACCTTTAACTCAATCATACCGAACCGACCACCCGATCCCAGTTAAAGGCCAACTCGGCTCGGCTTGGGGTCAACTTGGGTGACTCGGCCGAGTCCGAGCCGGCTCGAACCGAGTTTTAAAACACTGGTCACACCAATCAAGGCAACCTTCACTTGATGTTATCTTAGCCCAAGACAACAATGGGGGAGACAGGAGAGGTCAAACCAAGACACCAGATCAAATCAATGGAAGATGAAATACGTAAGGTGTAAGGTGAAGTAAACCCTAGATCTATGGATGAAGTCACAAGATGGGTTATAGCCTGGATCAAGAAGATTATGAGATGTGAAATCGATCCAAGGTTGAAATACAAGTGACTTATGAGTTTTACTACTAGATCCAGGATCAAGGTACTAGCAAATGATGAAAATATGCACTGCCTTAGGAACCGTGTCCAATGCAGGGACGTTAAGGACAAGATTGGGGCTATCTAGTACCAATGGATAGACTTGATGAAAGGTATGACAGTATCAAAGTACCCAAACCTCAGAGATAAGATCAAAACACAAGAAAAATTGGCCAAGGGAGGAGTTGCGCTAGGGTTGAGAGATTAGTGCCTTGAGATTTGGGCCCAGTGGAGTCACCCAAGCATGACGCCTACAAGAACCCACTTAGGGTTTGACCCGATCTAGAATACCCAAAAATGGTTTTCCAATTGATCAAGCAGTTTGATCCATAAAATTTTCCAATTACTTTAAATTAGGGTTTTTACAGTAAAATAAAGGTGCCAATGGATTGGAACCAAGAAAATAAGAACTAACATATGGATCTTACCTGGATAACCTTGTAGATGCCTTGATGATGATGATCTATGTCGTCCCGATCAATTTGAGAAAATTTGGATGAAGATTCTATGCAAATCGATTTTCCCAAGGAAGCCAATGCGCCCTCTCTCCTGCACAACAAACATCAACAATATCAGATTTGATGCATCAAGAGAAATGGACAAATGCTACAGAAAAATAACAAGATGAAACCATATATCACAATGATATTAATCATAACCCCCTGATACAAGCGAGATGCCAAACAAGCGAGTTGAAGAGGCCCTGCAAAAACGCCCAAGTGAAGTCCCCCTCCTGTAGACAAAATAAAGTTTCCACAAAAAATATAGATCTCGCCACAAATACCCAAATGCTAGGATGCAATAAACTTTCCAATCACCATCGAAGAACACCAAATGCAAAGGAGACCCAAGAATTTCCACAAAAGAATTTTTCTATTATCAAGATTCCAAGAGCCAAAGACCCCTATACAATGAGAAGCTCTCTCCTTTAAATAGGATGGAGAGATACCAAACTCCTAACCACCTTTTGAATGGATGGCTAAGATTAAAAGATCAAAATGTTCTAATCAATGGTTGAGATGAGCTCAACATAAAGTACATGGATCAATATAATAATATAACACATCAATGGACAAAATCGCCCTAGGAGAGGGGATCCCACTCAATATGACAAAATAAACATAAATAAAGCTCATGGTGGGTCTAGGGGGTAATGTCTAACACCCCTAGTGTGTCCCCATGGCACAATATAAAGAAAATGTAACTCTAAGTGCAAAATAGTGCCTCTCTAGGAAAATCGTGAGCCTCCAAAAGCTCCAGAAAATCATAAAACATGCCAAAGAGATGGGTGTGGGTCCTCCTGAATGCTGAAACTACTGGATAAGGAGTGGAAGACATCACACTCATCATCAAAACTCATCCCATGCCATTTCCTTGCCTTAGTAGCCCAAATCGAATTCCTCAGTAGCCATTTTAACCATTTTCAATCTGCCTCAGGAACTGTGAACCTTCCCAAACTGCCACCTGGGGTGCCTGTGTTGTCCAATTAAGCCCACCAGGCTCATTGGGAGGGGGTTATAATGGTAAAAACAAGTGGTTGGACCACCCCCTCCTCATACAGCTCCCTAGGTGAACCAATCAAATCATCCTTCTACTCTGACAGGCCATTTAACACGGCAAAACTGCACCAGAATAGTATAATGAGACAGATCATCACTATAACCGCCCGGTACTAAAAATAAATTGTCTAATTGGACTCAAAAAGCCCAAATCCATCTAAGGTGTATACTCATACACCCTATAGATCTCTACATGATCATGTACAATATCTAATATGCCCAGACAGATAAAATAATAATAATCTGTAAATGATCAATAATATGCCCCAGTCTAACATCAATCTGCTGCAAGTGTTTAGAGGTTAAGACATGCTCTACAAATCATTCAAGTAACAATTATAACAAGTAGTAATCATTTCACTGCGATCTACCAACCAAATATATAGAGTTTTGTTAATTATTAATTATGACTCAGACCAAACTTTCAAGACCATACTCACTTCATAGTTGTAATCAATTTGCTAGTGAAGGATGAAGGCTAAAAATCAAAAGGCTAGGCTAAAGGGTGACTACCAACTTGACATTGTGACACTTTGGATATAGAAAGGGGATACTCACTCTAACATATGTCGAACAAGCAATAACCCAAGGGATGGCAGTGTATCACAAATGGGTAAGTTACGTTCAGAGGTGCTTATTCACCTTGACAAATGCTCACAATCCATATCAAATACAAGTGAGGCCAGCAATCTTTAGATATAACTTTTAAGAACCATTGCTTTTTGGGCCTTCGAGTTTCCATAGCCTTGATCCATGCATTTTTTACTCGGATTTTTATTTATTAAGGCTTCATCCTCCATGCGTGTTTAAAAACACTTGTTATATGGGTTTTACATTTCACATTTCACATTTACACTTCAAAGCCAATTTCATTAGGCTTGCCTTGCATTCATGTATGTTCAAAAACACTTATTTTCATGAATGGGCTTTTCACAAGATATTCATTTCATTTCCATATACATTGTATTGATGGCAGCGCTATTTGTTTCAGGTTCAGCCAACACAACCTAGGCAACTCAGAGCCGAGACACAAATCAACAAGGAAGCTTATCCAACAAAGAGGCTATAGTGGGGAAAGGTCCTCGATGCCACAAGTCAAGTAGTAGGTCGGTATATAAACATAACTGAAAGGTAATGGATGGGTGGAGATAGTGAAAAATGAGACCAACACTAGCAAGCCAAAGTATGGTGGGAATGATCACCTCTATTCTCCCTAAGGAGGGCAAAACCAATGAGTATGAGTCAAGAACTTCTAGGTCTAAGTAGGGACATACATACATAACATCAATACAACCAGGTCCACATATTTATATGATCGCCATATCATGACACTAAATGCTAAGACATGTCACAAGAATGAGTATAAAAGTAATAATAACCATAACACAAGATAATATATGCTGAGTCATATACATGTAAATAACCAATCTGAACCAATATCTGCACACTGAGAACCTGTTGTCGCAACTTTGGGCAATACTGACTACTCTGTAAATGGCTAAATGGCTACATCAGTCCTCAAATCTGAGCATCCTGAGACCCGAGCATGGCATGGGAAAGTACTATAGTCCATCATCAAATAGTAATCCATCATAGATGCTCATCTCAGCATCTCATATGTAAGGGAAATGGCTAAAAAAGTGTACTGGAATTTGAAAAATAGAATATGGTAGCCCGGCTACTATATATGTGATAACAAGACCATTGTCTTTTTTGACAAGGGAAACCATGATACCTTCTCATTCTACCTTCACCAAATGCTCCCTTCTGAATCCTAGGTCTCTTCCCTCGATTTTGTCTCTACTAAGTATGCCCGTCTTTCATCCACCATTTGGGATGCTTCTCTAAAATCCTATCCTTTCATTTACCCTGTCCTATTCCCTAAATCCTGAATCCTGTCCCATGAACCGTTGGTATGACTCAAATTGTAAAACACTCCATCGCCAACTCCAACATGCTTTCTCTTGCAATCTCCCTTCCTACCCCATCCTTAAAGCCTCTTACCGTCGCCTCCTTCGCCACAAGAAGCACCTCCTCATTTCATAGAGGAGACGTGAATTATGCGCTTCCCTTAAACTCTCTCTAAAACACTTTTGGCGCACTATCTTCCCATGTCGCTCCCCCTTTCCATCCAAACTTAATCCCACATCCATGTTTTTTCATACCTCCACCCTTTATGATGTCCCGTATCTATTCTCATCTCAAAATATCTGAGATGCAATTTGGGCAATGAAAACTAGTAAAGTAGCAGATGAGGAAGGCCTCTAGGCAGAGTTCTTCAAGTATGGTCTCCACACTCTAGATAGCTACTTGGTTGATCTCTTCAACCACGTAGTCTGTTCAGGTTTCCCACTAACATGGTCACATCACACCATTCACTCGATACACAAAATGAGCCCCCACACAGATCCCAGCAACTATAGAATGATCATGGTAGGCCACACGTTCTTGAAGCTCTACACAACGGTCCTTCATATGAAACTTTCTTGAGAGCTTGAAGATAGATGCCTTAGAACAAGAGGGTAGGCAAGATTCAGGCCTGCTCATCAGACCATGGATCACATTTTTACCCTCTAAGCTACTATTGAGGAGGCACGACACCACTCTTCAAAGCAGACAGTTGCTTTTTAGACTTTTGGATAGCTTTTTATTTCGTTCCTTGGGAGCTCCTATTTCAGAGGCTTAGAGACATTGGCATATCCAAGACCCTATTGGTAGCCATTATGTGCATATACAAATCAGTCCTTGGTCATCTTCACACAGCTCATGAGGTATCAGATTTTATCCAAAGTACCACTGGGGTTAAACAAGGTTGCCCCTTATCCCCCACATTATTTGGGATTTATATTAATGAGTTGGAGGATTTTCTCCCGGACCATATCCAAGACAGCGATGGATGTCTCCTTCACCAGGTCTTGATATCTATTTTACTTTTTGCGGATGACGTGGTTCTCCTAGCCTCATCTCCGGTAGAGGAATAAAGCAGACCTGTCCCCTGTCTCCTCTGCGTTCTTGCTGGTAGCTGAAGGACTAAGCAGGGTAATCTTGAAGGTTAAATCATCTGATCATTTCAAAGGAATTAGGATCAACAGGTCTCTTAGCATTACCCATCTACTGTTTGTAGATGATGCTATGGAACCCTTAGAGATGCCCAGAAACTCTCAGAGATTATGGATCTTTACTGTAAGGCATCTGGTATGTTGGTCAAATTAAGAAAGCCAACTATATCCTATAAGGGGATAAGATAATACGGAAAAACGCTTTAGTCCCAATTATTTCCTTATGAGGCTAATCTGCAAGGAAAAATAAAATATTTAGGCTTCTATCTGAAACCAAATAACTACAACAAAAGGGGAGTTCGATGATTTCCAAAGTTGAAAATAGCTTATCTCAGTGGTACAATAGGTGACTGTCTAGAGGAGGAACAGTGGTTATAATCAAATCTGTACGTGAAGCAATACCTGTTTATTGGGTGTCTTCAACATTCATTCCAAAGGGTATCTTGGAAAAAGTGAGAAAAATGAGCTTTAAATTTCTGTGGACTGGTGAACAGAAGAAGAATCACTTTCCTTGGGTATCCTGCAAAAGAATTGCTATCCCAAAGGAGCTGGGGATGGGGGATAAAGAACATACATCATTTTGCTAGAGCCTTAGCAGCTAAAGGGGTATGGAGACTGTTGGAAGAAAGATGACTGTGGTATAAAATAGTGATTCCAAAATACTTAAAACCTTTTGCAGTAGAGGAATGGATAAGATTGCCAACAAAGACTTATCAGAATGCTTCAATCATCTAGAAAGCTGTGCTATTCGCCTTCCCACTGATTAGGGGTTGGCTGGTTTGGAAAGTTGGAGATGAAACAAGAATGAGGCTGGCTGAGGATCCTTGGGTGGGATGTAATGAAATGATAAACTCCCAAGACACTTGATAGATGTACTGAGGAATAGAGATCTAGTTTACCTATATCAGATTGCACATCCGGAATTGACAACAGTTATGAAGAAGGAATGGGTCAAGGCTAATATAATGGGTTTTAATGAAGATGATGGCATAATATAGAATGAATATTGTCAACCTCTTAGATTGAGTTATGTGAGAATTAGAGATGAGGTTGACTCTCTAGTATGGTCAAAAAACCTGATTGGTGGGAATTACTCACCAAAATTGGGCTTTAAAGCTCTCAAAGAGGTGGATACACCTGAGGTTCAAGCTTGGTTGTTCAAGGGGCTCTGGAAATATAAATGTCCTTATAAAGCAAAACATTTTATCTGGCTGGCCGTAGTCGAAAAACTCCTACGAGGGATTTCATGTAAGGGAGGAGCTGGCAGAGAGTAGGCAGATGTTATTTATGTAAGAATGGCTGATGAGGACATTCACCACCTTCTTATTAGCTGTTCTTAAACGAAAGCTGTGTGGCAGGGTGTGAGAGAGGCAGTTAAGTATAGCTTTTATTGTGAGGGACAGAATATGGAGGAAGCACTGTCTAGATGGAAGCAGAATAAAAGTACAAAGATGATACAAGCCTTGCCACTCATAGTGGTTTAGGGAATATGGATAAACAGAAATGCAGGACTGTTTGAAGGTACCTTTTCCCCTACATAGCATTGTGTGTCTCAAAATCTAGACACACAAACTGCAGTTACAAAGCCTCCAAGGGTTATAGTACCTGAGATAATAAACGAGGATAGGCATGGGCTTATTTTGATGGTGCCGCTCAGGGAACTCCATTTATAGGGGAGCAAGGGGGATCATATACTTCAGACATAAGCACTGGATCGAGTTTCAAGCTGGGCTAAGGAACTCCACAAATAACAGAGCTGAACTATTGGCTCTAAAATTTATTTTCAGGTTGGCTATTACAAAGGCGGTTCAAACTTCAGAGGATACAGATTATGGAAGATACTCTATTAGTAATAGAATGGATGAAGGGACTTCGACCTATTGAGAATATATGGCTCAGAGCAATCTTTGATGATATTAGGAACATAAAAACTCTCACTGCTGATAGTACTTTTATGCATGTATACAGGGAGAGAAATGTTGTTGCTGGTTGTCTTTCAAAGGCAAGGATACCCATGGCACCAGGCAGCTGGCACATCTGGGAGGACAGGAATGGTATCATGATAGAGCATGACCCTGGACCTTTTATCCAAAGGTTTATGCTCCATGCTTTTAGAGCTGAAAAGATTTTCTGAGGGGCACTGACAGCAATATCAGTTATTTATTTTTCTTTGGTTTATATCTGTATAAGCAACAGGAAGGACTATTTTGACTAATTTTCTGAACAGTGGGGACAGATTTTACAATGTTCCATGGAGTTTCCAGGGTGAGGGGGCATGGGAGCGGGGAAACGTACAAGGGGGACGTGTGGAAGCCACCCCAAATTTTAGAAAAATTTCAGGGAAACGGGGGGACATCGGAGTCATAAAAATTAATTTAAAATATAAAAATGATAAATCCCAACAGTAACTATTACCATGTAGGAAATTTTGAGCCAATTTGTCATGAACAGATTCGATCTTTACTGAGAGCCGAGGTTCGATTGGAGACGCTGGAGGATTTTGCATGCAGGATTGGAGGACGCACTCCCTGGATCACGAAGCAGCTGAAACCTGATCTTGCCGGTGATCTGCGACGGGTCCTTCGAGGGCTGCATCTGCCAAGCCTCTGGCTAGGCTGTCGGATCTTCTAATTGGCTTTTGTTGTAACCAAGGCTGTCCTCACGCTAGCTCATGTGCTGAGAGGTTTCTCTGGTGGGGCAATCCGATGGTGACTGGGGTGGGCGGAGATTCATCCCCGGATCTATGCTTGGATTCCTTTGATCGGTTAATTGTCTCTCATATCAGGAGATCCGACAAAGGAGATCCGACAAAGGAGACCCCCCGAAGTTTGTCAAAAGAATTGAAGATGTGCTGGAAGTTTCCCTCCCACCAGAAGAAACTATTCGGGTTGCTCTTTCCTTGGCAGATTGAGCCCTGATCGGGCAATTCACAGGGCTCTGGCCCTCGCCTAAAACTACTGACAGCTGGGTCCAAAGAAACTGGAGCCCTCTAATCTCCAAAAATGTTGCATCATACTCCGTTGGAAGGGGTTACTTTCTGTTTGACTTCGAATCCAAGGAAGACAAAGATTTAATTTTCAGGAATGGACCCTATTCATGGGGCCGCAGGGTCTCTATCTTAACGGGTGGACTCCGAACTTCGACCCCGAGGCTGACACCCCTAAAGCAGTGCCAGTCTTAGTCAGACTCCCCAATCTCCCCATGCACTGCTGGAACCCTAAATCTCTCCAAGCTATAGGGACCGTCATGGGGAAATACATTAACATGGCTAGTCCAAAGGACCAATATGCTTGCGCCCACATATGCGTTGAGGTTGATCTCGAAGCTGGATTGCCAGAAGCTATAAAATTAACGGTGGGGAATTGGTCCCATTTCCAAAAGCTCGACTATGAACAACGCCCTTTCAAGTGCAGAGGTTGCCATGAATATGGACACTTCATCTGTAACTGCCCTAAAAAGCCCGAGATCCAACAAGACAAGGTGGAAGGATGGCAAAGGGTGAATAGATCTAAACCTAAAAATCAAATCGGAATGGCTCCAAAGAAGGGTGAGGGGAATAAAGAAGCTAGGGTTATCCCTCTTGAAGGATCTCAAGAAACCTCCAAGACTAAAGAAACTAATGAAGTAAGGGATGACTCCAATGAAGTCGAAGAAAAATCTAGTAATGGAGATAGTAAGGAACCCGAAGCAAACCTCTCAGTTCACCAAATGAAAGATCAAGACGAAGACGCAGCAGTGATAAAAGTAGGAGAAAACATGGGGAAATCAGAGGAAGATTCTGAATCAGAAGAAGAAGAAGAGGAGGAAGGGGAAATAGAACTGACTACCCCAAGACTGACTAAAACCAAAAGAAGGAAATCCAAGAAAGAAGTAAGGGAACAAGCTACCTACAAGGATAAGCTGCAAGGCTCCCAGCTAACCCTGGAAAAGCTGCTGAAAAACACTAGAAACACCCACCAACAAAGGGCATGCCTAGAAAGGGATGCCTTCGGTCACTAAAAGTAAGTAATGAAGGTCCTCTCCTGGAACTGCAGAGGTCTCGGTAGCAAAATCAAGGAAGAAGCTATGATAGATCTAATATATTTACACCAACTTGACATCTTTCTGATCCAAGAGACCAAGATGGAGGAAGCCGCATTTCTCCATGTAAGTCTGAAATTTTGGTAAAAAAGAGGTAAAGCTGCAACTAGTTCAAGGGGCGCATCCGGAGACATTGGAACTCTGTGGGATGACAAGAAATTTGAGGCTGTTGACATCAAGTACAGCTCTTGTTGGACCCTCACCCTGCTGAGGCAAAAAGACACTAATACTTTGGAAAGAATTTTCAATATTTTTGCACCCAATTCTTACGCTGAAAAAAAAATTTGTTGGAGTCTCCTTCGCGAGGAAAGGAGCAACCTACAAGGAAATGTAATTCTTGCGGGGGATCTAAACGTTATCCTCAGCCAAGATGAAAAAAGAGGGGGCTCCCTAGTCAGAGACCCCATTAGAGAAATTGTTAATGAGATCATTTTGGAATGGGATCTCATGGATGTTAAGCCCTCTACTGGAAAGTATACATGGAATAATAAGAGGATTGGGCCTGGGCACATTGCTGCCAGACTTGATCAATTCCTGGTCCAGGACACTTTCCTCCTGCTTGGTATGAATTTGTCTTCTAAAATCTTACCGTTTGGAGGATCGGATCACAAGCCTATTCTCCTTGAGATGATAAATGATAAGAATTTGGGCCCTATACCTTTCAGATTCAATCCTATGTGGGCCAATCACCCTGAATTTCTAAGGATTGTTGCTGATTCTTGGTCTCCCCCGGTTACAGGGTCTCCCTTCTTTGTATGGGAGGAGAAACTTAGAAGGCTTAAGAAAGCTCTAAAAACATGGGCTAAGTCGATCCCCTCTCCAATTTATAAAAAAACCCACGCTGCACTAGCGCTGGAGACCCACCAGGCCGGCATGGAGGATAAAATCGTGGGTCACATCGACATCCAAACAAAGATTAAGCTGCAATCAAACCTCCACGCTGCCTGCAGACAAGAATCCGAGTGGTAGAGGCTAAAGTCAAGATGCAAATGGCTGAATGATGGCGACAGGAACACCGGCTTCTTCCGCAACCAGGCAAAGGCTAGAAAAATTTTTAATTGTGTGCTCGAAATTCAAGCTCAAGACAGACTTATCAGCAACTTCGAAGACATCAAAACTGAAGCGACCAAGCATTTCAGTGACTTGTTCAATGCCCAGCCTATCATTGAAGACGTCGAGCTCCTGAACCTTGTTCCCAATACAATAAAAAATAATGACAATGAAATTCTGATACAGATTATCACTATGGATGAAATCAAGAAGTTCGTCGATGGTATGGAACACGATAGAGCTCCAGGTCCCAATGGGTATAATGCCAACTTCATAAAACTTTGCTGGGACATAATAAAAAATGACTTACTCAAAATGGTCAACAAATCTCAAAGGTGTAGTAAAATTGGAGGTAGCACGAATTCTGCCTTTCTGGCTCTCATCCCCAAAGAGAAGGATGCTAAATCTTTTGACAGATTCTGACCTATATCCTTGTGCAACATAGGATATAAAATTATTACTAGGATTATGGCCAGCAGACTAAAACATATCCTGCCTAACCTTAATAAAAGTTGTTTTGAACAGCTACCTGCTTTATCAGTGCTCTCTTCTTCTTGCTCCGGTCAAAATAATAACTCAGATTAAAGGCCTGGTTAGATCCTTTCTTTGGCAGGGTGGAAGTGTTGGGGGAGGCAAAAAATTTGCTTTGGTCAGTTGGAAAACAATTAAATTGCCTAGGTCGGAGGGCGGTCTACAAATCAGAGATCTAAGACATCAAAACTTGGCTATGGGAGCCAAGCTGCTCTGGAACTTGCTCGCCCCCAAACCTTCTTGGTGCAGTCGTGTGCTGAAAGGCAAATATTTCCGAGGTCCGAGGCTTAGATGTCTTGATGTGGATCATGAGATTAAGAATGGCTCTTCAATTTTTAACATATGTAATAAAGCGCTACCTCAGTTCAAAGAAGAGCTGTATTGGATACTGGGCAATGGGAAATCAGTCAACCTGTGGCAAGACACGATTCTTGGAAAGCCACCTCCACAAATTCCACATCTGCAGCACTGGATGGTAGCGACGGGTGTGAACACAGTCTGGGATATTTCCGAATGGGAGCTCGAGGAACCAAATCGCTGGGCTGGCTGGGTATTGCCGGAGTGCCCTGAAGAATTAGAAGATGAAAAAAATATGTTGCTTAATCACTTGGCTGGGTTAGCACCGATAGCTAAATTCAGGAAGGACCGGCGTGGCTAGGGAAGGCAATCTGGTAGCTATTCAACGTCTGAAGGATACCAAAGAATTGCAACAAATTATAATGTGCCTGTCAACCCACAAATTTGGAATCATCTGTGGAAATGCAGCACGTTGCCGAAGATTGAGATGTTCATATGGTCGATGATGCATGAGAGAGTGCTCACTAGTGAGAACTTGGAGAAAAGGGGCTCCATTTCGCTGCCCCTTATGTGTTGAAGCTTCCGAAAATATCAGCTATTTGTTTTTAAAGTGTCCCTATGCCATTTCAGTTTGGAAGGATGTGTTGAAGCGTTGGGAAGATGGAGTGCAATTGCCGGACAAAATTCAGGTATGTTTTCTTAACTGAGAAAAATTGTATCATGGAGAGCTGAATCAGAAAAAAGGAGTGAGAGCTTGCTGGATGAAACTCCCTAAAATAATTTGCTGGTGCATTTGGAACGAAAGAAATCATAGAAGCTTTCAGGACAGGATTCAGCCAGCGTGGAAGACAGCTGTCAAAGTAAATGCTTTGTTCGGGGAGGTTGTTAGTATCTCAAAGATCCCAAATAACAAAGAAAACCTGACGGACAATGAAAAAAATTGGATGCAAAGTCTTCATATCATGGCTGTAAATAATATCGCTGCTAAAAAGTTGGATGAATGGGATGTCAAGATGGACAAGTCTCAGTTTGAGAACTGGCTAAGAGAAAGGAAGATTTTTAAACTGTTTTTCGACGGGGCCTCCAAAGGGAATCCTGGAAGAGTCGGGGGAGGAGGAGTTGTTATTGATCCAGGCGGGAAAGTCGAGATAGAATACTGCTGAAACATTGGTTATGACTCTAATAATATGGCAGAGGCTTATGGGCTCTGGCAAGGTCTCAAGCAGCTGCAGAAAAAAGGAGTGGATGAGATGATGGTTTTTGGTGATTCCAAGTTAATTATTCAGGCGTTGAATGGGGGAAGAAGGGGCAAGAATGAGCGGACAGAGAGGCTGATTAATAGAAATAGGTCCAAGGCTAAAATGTTCAGGAAGGTTAAATTTTTTCATATTCTTAGGAAGTTAAATGTCTTGGCGGATCTTGCAGCCAATAAATCTATAGCTGTAGGTCTCAATGAACTTATTGTTAACTCGGTTGTAAGCACTAATATTCCTCCTTAGCTCCTTTGTACGTTAATCGACTGGAGGAAGTAGAGATTAGGTTGCTTGTTGTAATGCGTTTCCGTTTTAGCGATTTCTTTGCTGAGATTTCAATATAACATAACCGTTCTTGTTAAAAAAAAAAACAATAACTATTACCATGTAAAAAGTAAAACTAAAAGCTAAATTCATCATTATGGAATGTACATCTATTAGTTATTACCATATCAAATTTCAAATTTGTAAATGATACTGAACTATGTTACTATACCCATGTAAAAACTAAAAACTAAATATCATAATTATCATTATGCAATATATATCTAAATTCAAATTTCAAATTTGTAAAAGATAATGCAACAAATGCTTGAGTCTAAAATAGTCAAATAGACACCGAACAACGAACACAGAGAAGTTAGAACAGTGACGACTGCTCCAAGTGTATTTGCAATATGATTACAAAATGAAATGGTGAGAGGGTAGCGTTTAGGAAGGCGTTAGACTCTTAGATTAATCTAGCATTTAATTTAATTTTGGTTTAATTATGTTTTAATTTTTTAAACATTTTTTTAATATTTTAATTTGCATTTATTTTTATTGTGAAAGATGAAAATTTGGGGGGGACGGGGTGACGCCTAGAAAACCCCCCCTAGGGGAAACGCGTTCCATACTTAGGGAAACTTGGGGAAATGTGTTTCTCCGAGTTTTCCACAAAAAAGGGACATGGGGAAATGTTTCCCAGGAGTTTCCCTGTCCCAGAAGCATGGGGGGGCGAGGGGACGCGTCCCCGTGGAACACTGAGATTTTATGATGTTTATATGTTTTTGGGGGGACAGTAAATCTGTAGTAATATGCTGGAATACTGTACAAAACAGATTTTGATGTACAGAGCAGTTAAAGAAGGGATGGAGATCAGTGTAGACGTATTTTTTAGAGACTGTATGCTGTTGTGAACAGTTCTGAGAGATGTGAAGGTTATTTCTTCATATGTTTGTGATATACATGGCTGTAAAAGTCACTGAATGGCGATTTTGTTGAATAAATAAAATTGCGGATTTTTTTCTGTTAAAAAAAAAATTATGTAGACATGAACATGTGGTAAATGCTATGCAACATGTGGGAATCCTTATGCATATTACAAGTTTTAATTGTAACTGAAGAAAAATTTCAACCCTACTTCTCAATGTTGCTCTCAAAATATTTGCACTATGAAACAATTGACGTCAATTGAATCCACCGTTCCAAGACATTATGCAACCTTTAATAATAATATTGTTTTTTTCAATTCAGAGCTTATGGTCTGACAATATCTAATCTAGTGCCGCATCATAATTGCTCTTATAATGTGAATGTGGCGAAGAAAAAACAAAAAACTGAAGAGGGAAAAAAATTATTTTATATATATATAAACTTGGTCACCTTTAGTGAAATACTAATATTAAATCAAACAAAGTAACAAACATTCTAAATCATAAGACTAAAATGTTTTTTTTTGTTTTTTTGGTCTACTTGTACATATTAAACAAATAGCAAATTTAGCCCCAAGAGTTAGCTCAAGCGGTCGAGCAACCGTAGTTAGGCCTCCCGGCAAGTGAGGTCGCGGGATCCATTCTCCTCGACGCTCTTGGGGTTAGGCATGAAGTGTGCCGAGAGTGAGGCCCCTTCGGGTGGGCCCTCTTGAAATTATTCCGTGGATGTAGCCCGTCGGTCAAGCCGGCGGGTGAACCACATTGAAAAAAAAAAATTAAACAAATAGCAAAAAGACATAAAACTCAGTTAAACTAAGAGAACCAGTTTTCTTTCTAACAAATTAGCCTTTTTTGTATTTGCCCTCACCACGATCTAGAGGCCATTGGTAGTTACCAGAAGGACTACCCGGAAAATAATTTCTGGGAGGTGCATTGGCTTTTGATTCTAATGATAGCATCTTGAAAGATATTCTTCGTAGATAGTCTTGCTGCACAGCATAGAGAGCACATCAATATCCTCCATTAATAAATCCTTCATTGGAAGCAAACAATAAAATGCCAATATGTATTGAAATGGCAATGCAGCTCGTATTGTATGAATGGAGCTGTAACTTATAGTATTATTTGTCGACAAGGCATTTATTAAATATACCCTCGATTCAAAAGACAGAACGTAGATCATCAGTTACCATTTCACCTTTCGAGGTCAGAAAAAATGATAAAATAGGCTAATTCCCAGAAGAACACTGAGAAAGGTCGAAACTATCCAAATGTCAAGAGTAGCACACCTGATTTACAGCAGTTGTATAAACCTTATCCTCGAACCGCATAGCAATTTTTGTAAGTTCATTCATGCTATCTGGATTTGTCTGTACACAGTGTCTCTGAAGACTCTCCGCTCTGAACACAAAAGCAAGCCTTAGAAACCTATTTCCGTCGTTTATATAGACAAACCAGCCAATTCTAAGAACTTTTTCAAACTTAGAAAGACCAAAAAATTTGCTTAACATCGCACATCATTGATCAAACTCGAGTTAAAGCTTAGCAAGACCGAATTCACATACCAATCAAGTAAATTGAATTAAAAAAATCCAAGGCTAGGAATTTAAGTCGAACACCAACCATCCTGTATGTTGGGTATTTCTCAGCGAAAAGGGAGCTTTGCAATTAAATGTGTTCTGGATGTATAGAAATCTGATAGGCCTGATTCAAAACTTGCACATAGAGATAAACAGTGTCCATCTCGAAGTTAAGCCAACGGGGCTTGCTACCCTAGCCAAACTACAATCCCAATTCGCTATTTAGTATACCCTAAACACTTGGCTGGAGAAGCCAAAACCTATAATCAATTACAGCACCCTGATAGCGTATTATCAACACACAAGGTAATTCATTGAATTTTGTAGTCAATGGGCAACAATAATAATCAGTTAATATGTACTGTATCTTCATTCCAACATTTCCTTTTGCTGAATTCGTATAATCAATTACAGCACCCTATAATCCAGATACAGCACTGGGCCTGCTACCCTAACCAAACTACAATCCCAATTTGCTATTGAGTATACCCTAAATACTTGGCAGGAAGAGCCAAAATCTAAAACCAATTACAGCACCCTGATTGTATTATCTATTCCAATTTGATTGTACTATCAATTCCAATTCAAATTCTTTATGTGTGTACTGTATGTTCATTCCAACATTTATTTTTTGCGGAAACAGAAACAATAAAGATGGATGTTGTGAGTAGAATGAGTACATCTTATTGGTAATCTTCTGTCTGCATTCCTCGCTCCTCCACTGGTTGTAATTATTCATGGCGCTCTCCGGACAAGCCAGTAATCCGAAGCAAAAGAAAAACAGAGAAAAAGGAGCTCTGAACAGAAAAGAGTGTTGGTGTATATGTTTGTCTTGGCTAAAACCTTTATGCATCCTTTAGTTTTCAGAAAAATGTAAAATAAAGAATCAAGTTTTTAAAAGAAAAACAGAAAACAATTCCTCGAGTCCAGGTTCTCCACATAATGTGTAACAAATTATTATTTATTATTTCATAACTTTTACTCGTTTTAACAACATATGTTATATTGTTATTATTTCGGAAATCTTAAGGTTAACATAAAACAAATTAGAAATATATATTTAACATTTTTGTGTTTCAGGATTATTTTTTTATTAGGATGATGATGTTGTGTTTGGAATTATTTTATGATGATGGTGGTGGTAGTTAATATTTATTTATATCACTTTTGATTTATAGAATTTTAAGGAATAAAAGTAAAGAATGCCTTGGTTTATTTTAGAGTTTTATTTCTATGCTCATAAAACTTGGATAGGAATGTTACTAAATTATTATAATTTTGATGAGATAGAAGGTTCGGCAGGTTCGTATTGTAACAAAAATTTTGAAAAATTTTGAAACTAAGATCTTGTGTGGGTGTGAAAATATGACAGATCCTTTAAGCCCACAAAGTTTTAGGAAATGTCCAATGCCTTGTTTCACTATACACCTCATGAGAGCTTGTTCTTATTCTAGCTATGTGGATCTTCTTATTTAGGCTAACTAAAATAGAGAGATAATTTCGATCTTTAAGATTAAGGCTAATAACCTCCTTGTAATTCTTAATTTTCTTTTATCCTATAAATTTTCATCACTATACCTTCTCTTTGATCATTGAAGTAATAATATTTTTAATATCATTTATATTTTGCAAAGTGACATTTTCGTCAATCCCCCACATCTTTAACTAAGGCATGGCATCTTTATGCCAACCTCGCTTGAGCCTTAGGTGGTTTTGACTAGAATTTAAAGCAATTTCCATAAGTCTCTAGTCTTCCAAGCTATTTAATTTTTTCTTGTGCATTAGGTACCTGGTCATAATTATGCTCTCAATGGAGGAAAGATCCACTTCAATCATGAGAATAAATTATGGTGTATTCCTTTTAATTTTAAGATTGTAAGTTATAAAACGCTTTTGGATTTGCTCAATCATTCTCCAAGATTTTCCAGAGAGGTTGTAGCCCCAAAGTTTGCATCCATATAGGAAAATAGGAGTGACGGGAATTTCAAAGAGGAATTTTTTTTTATCCCACATCACAAGGTTTGTCAATTTACAATTGTTTTCAAGACCAAATCAAGCCTTCCACTCTCCATTGATCATTTTCTCGATGTTGTGGTTACAGTTAATCCTGTGATGGATATCAATCCCAAGATGTTTATAGGAAAACACTTCCTCCAAGTTGTTATTATCATAGAAAAAATGAATGTAAGTGACTTTATTAAATTTTATCAACATAACTTCGGTTTTGTCAACATTGACGGCCATGCCCATACCAGAGCAAAAATCCTTAAGAATCATTAATTGTTTATCAGGATGAGAGGGACATCTTGCTAGAAGAACAATATCATCAACATAAAGAAGGAGGAGGATGAATATTCATGCTAACGTCATGCCAATCCAGCCTACCTATATTAAACATCCTTCTAACTTATCAATGTATATACCAAAAAGGGTAGGGGAGAGTAGGCATCCTTGCTTAGCTCCTAGGCATCTTTGCCATAACAAGGGTTGGTCATTTTGTTTCTATTTTTATATGACATTTCAATAGGGAACTTGTTAATGGAAGAGGAGAGGATTTTAGAGAAATTATGATCAAGATGTTTTATATTGTCCTTACTAACTAGCACATCCACATAGTTTGTGGCTAGATCACGGCGATAGTAATCAAATAGTTGGGAGATAGTGATGGAATGGAAGACAGTTTGGATTTTTTTTATTCCTCATATTATTATAGTTAAATGAGTCTAACTATGAGTTATCCATGCCTAGCTACATGGTATCGCCAACATTCTTCATGTTATTCGTTTATCAACTATCAATGTTTTTTGTATATTCTTTTTGTATCTCACATTCTTCTAGTTATCTGCCATGAACTGTTGGTTATCCATTCATTAGCTATGAGTTATCCATGCATCGCTACCAACTATCCATTCATTCGCTGCCAGTTTTTTTTATATATATTTTATAATTGTTTAGTTCGAACTTTGAACGACTTCCATAGAATCAATCTCGGTAGTACACTTGTCTCATCCTCATTCGTAGATGAAAAAGCATAGGTCGTAGTACATCCCAAATCTCAAATAAAAACATCTATCGACATAATTAGAGGAAATATGTTACTAGCACACCCACATAGTTTGTGGTTGGATCACGTCGATAGGGATCAAATGACGACATTCTACATGTTATTCATTTATCAACTATCAATTATTTTTTATATTCTTTATTTTATCTCACATTCCTCTAGTTATCTACCATGAACTGTTGGTTATACATTCATTAACTATGAGTTATCCATTCATCGCTACCGGTTATCCATTCATCAACTACCAGTTATTTTTTATATTCTTTTTTTTAATAATTGTTTATTTCGAATTTTGAACGACTGCCATAGAATCAATCTAGATAGTGCACTTGTCTCATCCTCGTCCGTAGATGAAAAAGCATAGGTCGTAGTCCACCCCAAATCTCAAATAAAAACGTCTATCGATGTAATTATTTAAATCATTTCGAAAAATATTAGCTTTACTTTGGCTGAAGATTCAGTACTTTTAACTCTGAAAATGTGTTTTTATGGGACTACTATGCATAACATAATTAAAAGTTACAATTACAATTCTATAATCTAAATCAAATTCATATTCTATTTATTTAAATCAAATTCATTTTTATGGGACTACGATTGTTATAGAATTGTTATAGAATCAATCTGGACAGTACACTTGTCTCATCCTCATTCGTAGATGAAAAAACATACGTCGTAATCCATCCCAAATCTCAAATAAAAATGTCTATCAACATTATTATTTAAATCATTTCGAAAAAATATGAATTTTACTTTGGTTGAAGATTAAGTATTTTTAACTATGAAAAAAATATTTATATAGAACTACTATACATAACAAAAATTAAAAATTACAATTTTATAATCTAAATCAAATTCATATTCTATTTATTTAATATATATTGAATGAGGGATATTTTACAACTAACACATATATAATGTTTACATGCCAATTTTCAAATAACTTGACATTTATGTGTTTTGGAATTATTTTTATTATATGAATACTTTTCTTTTTACTCATATCACATATATATTAATTATATAAAGGACACTTTAAAGTTGTCATTTATATAGATAATGTTTATATATGTACATTATTTATGTTATGGTTTAAGGAAGGTATATATGAGATTCAATATTAATATATAAATGTGTATTTGAAAGGTAAATTTAATACGTATAACAAATATAATAAATAAAAGAAATTTGAAGGTATATATGAGATTCAATATTAATATATAAATGTGTATTTGAAAGGTAAATTTAATACGTATAACAAATATAATAAATAAAAGAAATTTGAAGGTATATATGAGATTCAATATTAATATATAAATGTGTATTTGAAAGGTAAATTTAATACGTATAACAAATATAATAAATAAAAGAAATTTGAAGGTATATATGAGATTCAATATTAATATATAAATGTGTATTTGAAAGGTAAATTTAATACGTATAACAAATATAATAAATAAAAGAAAATTGAAGTTATATGGAAAAAATAAAATATGATATTTATATAAAAATAATATTATATTTTAAGAGATTTGATTTTTCTTTGTACTTGATAAATAGTTATGTGTTTTGGAATATTTATCTTTAATTAATTATAACATCTATATTTATATTAATATGTAACCAAACCATTTAAACTATAGTTATCTTAAAGTGAAATATTTAACATAGAGTAGTCACCATTATATTAGTTTAGGATAGTGCCAAATTCTGCGCTAAAATTGCCCCCTTGCAATTCGGCTTCCACAACCGCCTTTCCCGCAACAGAGTTTTTGCGACAGGCCTTCCCGCAACTCTGTTTCCACAACAGAGTTTCCGCAATAGGCTTTCCGCAAGTGGGTTGCAAGATGTGCGACCAACTTTCCAAAGTTGCTCCCCCGCAACTTTTCCTCTGCAGCTCTTTCGACCGTCAAATCTTTGCAGCCTTCTCCACGACCGTCGATCTATTCTTTGGTGCGGATCTCAAAAATTTCATCGAGAACCTTTACTGTTTATCGAAACACAGGGGATGGACGCAAACCACTTCTCAATATTTCCAACACTATCACACTCTCTCCTGTCTTCCATTGATCAGTTTGACGATCTGCAAGGAAAGACATTAGAGGAGATTGGATGGCGGAGAGAAATATCGATGGAAATCAATGATCACAAACGGTCCCGCATCTAGAATCAAATCAACGGCTAAGAATCATCCTGCAAAAATCGATGACGCGGAAAACTTGAGTTGTGGGATCATGAATTGTGGAAATCGCGATACCGCGATCCCGCATTCTGCATTCCTGCATCCCGCATGCAGAAATTACCGTTGGGGAATCGAAATCTGTGAAGTCGCATCCCGCATCCCACAAGTTGTGGAAAAGTCGTGATTCCACAAAAAGACATCTCCGCATCTCGCAATTGTGGAAAGGAAATTGTGGAGGTCCAATTCTGCCAAAGGATGTCTTTTGCATTCCGCATCCGGCCTGCGGAATAAACCATTGCGGAAGAAGGTTTCTACTCGAATTTCGACTTGCTAATCGAAGTCTTTGAACAGACTTGGCCATCCAGGCCAACAACAATCTGACATTCTAACCCTACAACTTAGTTTAACAATGCATTGAAGGAAACATACACAGATGCCTATAATTGCAGTTATTCAAAGGAACAATTCCTCAATTCAACACAGCCAACATGTTCATCCTATTCCATCAAGCAATTACAATGCAAGAAATACAATTGCAGAGGTTAACATAGAAAAGAACACTTATCTTGAGGAGAACTTGTCCCACAACCAGCTATGTCACTGCAACATTCCACCTAACCATAGGCCAGTGCGCTCATCAATCTCTTAGCAACACTGCCACCCCTAAGTTGGGCATGATTTTCTCAAGGATTAAGGGAACACTAGAAGACTCATACATAGCCAAGGGTGCAACAAAACTCATCCAAGCCAACACAGTTGGGTTTATCAGGCTGCAAGGGGAAACAACCAACATATGGGTTTCACAGACTGTTCACAGTCAAGCCAACATTCACCTTAAGGACCAGTCAAGCCAACAATTGGGTTTATTAGACTGTACACGGTCAAGCCATCTCCCTATTGGGTTTATTAGGCTACCTAGCCAAGCCAACATTCACAGTTGGGTTTATCAGACTGTCCAGCCAAAGGTTACTCACAAGGTCAAACACAACAAGACACAGCCAAGCCAACAGATGGGTTTATCAGGATACCAACCAAGCCATATTTCCAGTTGGGTTTAACGAGCTTCTAAGGCAATGGGCAGGAAAAAATGCTAAGCCAGTGAGCTCATCTATAGAGCTAAGAACACCGTCACAAGACCTATCTGGCCTGGCTTCCCCACTGCCTACACACCCAACACAAGGAAGTGTCCCCTTCTCTGCTCCACAATCCCTCAGGCTACACCTTCCCTTCCTATGCTCTTCAAGATGCGCATAGCAGGTTCACCAACCACTCTTATCTTATTGTGAGGTCCCACGCTAGGTTTATCAAGCACATTCTATGTCTCTCCCACTCCTAAGTCTTGTACATAGTTCAGACCCAAACCAAGGCGCATAACACAACAACCACAGGGAGACTCCACAACATAGGCTTTACTCTAGAACACGCTTTACTCTAGAACACGAGTAACAGGGTCTCATACACTCTGTACTTCAAGATAACGCTGCAACACAGCAATCACAGTCTCGCCAAGGGAAAACACTCTCAAAACGCGAAGGATACACACAAGAAGAACTCAGCTGTCGAAGAGCTTCCACGTGAATGGAGAATAATGATGGATGAATGAGCAAGACATCCCGTCTCTCCCAAAATGTGAAATCCAAAATGAAGACGTAATGTGTGAGCCCCCCAAACTGGCATACAATTCTGGGTGTTTTTCTTGCCCATGAAGTCAAAACACGACATTCAAAACTGGGTGCTCTGCCCAATTTGAATTTTTCCATAATCTTCCCCTTCCCTGCAATAACTACGTCAACCACATTCTGGCAGAAATAAATGGTTGGGAAGAAAGACAAGAAAAGGTTAGTTGATAGTTTTGATGGGATTTCCCCATGACACATGACTTTTCCCAAACTGGTTCAAGGTTAACATTCCCTCCCCCTTATCCTTAGGAAAATCATGCCCCCATCTCATTTTTCATTGCATTGACATAGCCAGTTGTGGCTTTTTCATTAATTTTCATATTTACATGATGTTTACAAACATGCTTGCCTTAGAACATAAACCACAGGTATCAACCACGATCGCCTATATACTAAACATTAATCAATGCCAGGGCCTTGTCTTTGAGCTCTTTGTCATGATTCCATATTATATTTACATCATATACATTAATGCAAACGGGGTCAAAACGGGGTGTTACATTTCATACGTGAATCAACAACTTCATAGAAGTACACAAATGTCCAGAAAACCATCGAAGTCAGCTCCGCATAGACATACAGTTCAAACAATAAATGCATAGAGGCTAATAACATCGCAAACACACAGCTACTCTTCCTATTAATCAAACACACACACACACACACACACACACACACACAACTCGACTCTCCTTCTTTAGTCTATTAAAATATTTATAAGCAGAACCAAACGCAGGTTTATCCGTCTCTCTACAAATGGAATTCTAACCCTGAAGAACATAACTGAAGAACATAACCCCCTCTAATTCTCTAATCTGTATATTTAACCTAAATTGTTACCTCCATCGAGTGGTCATGTAACCTAAAACAAACCACTGCAACGCATGATGAAATGTCCATGTCCAAAACAAACAGACTGCGGCTTGATCTCCTCCCATGGAGTCATGATCCGCCATCATTCCTACCGCCACTAACAAACTATGACTCATCAAAACCAAAAATATGCCACAGCATGTGACCAACTCATCACATTGTTGGCATGCCACGATGCTCCAGCAACAGACTCCCCAACTTGAAACTTTTCATGGGCTCTTGTCCATGAGCTCCCTTTCTGCTACTTTTCTGTAACCTTGCAGCAGATACTCAAAGTGTAAGTTTGAGCAGTGTTCTCATCTCGAACAACCCCTTCAACCATACTTTCCAGCATTTTATCAGCAACAAATTTTTGGTATATGTTCTGACTCCACAAAACAGTCATGTTCACCTTTCACTTGACATCACCATCCTTGTGATTTCCAAAAGAAACCATGACCTCTTGGTCATGTAATCTTAATCTTTAGACCTCCTGGATCCCACATCTTGCTTTGTAACTGTTTCTGCTCATCAACTCTGCAATGATCTTCATAGTCTTCCATAGTCATCCAAATGACTGTCTGAACCTCACTGCCATTGTTCCTCTTACATCTCTGCATGAGATGCCATAACTCATCTATCTCCTCATCCAGTCTGCTTCTTTGCTGAAACATCTTTGTCTGGATGCCCTTCTCCACTGCAACTTTCATTTGCCTAGAAGTATAAAGAACTTCCAAAGATTTCTCCCTCTGTTGTACAACAAGTTCACTGTCATTTCTCTCAATATCTTCAACTCTATTCTGAATTGCCATGCTGCTCCTCAAGACAACTTCTTCCTCTGTATTTTCCTTTAGCCAATGAAAGGAAATTTGATTTCCACCAAGCCACTCTGCTTCCTCATCCACCATTCCAGCTATCCACTTGCATAATACGTGCAATAAAATCAACAAATAGATATGTAAAACATAGAAATTCCATATGTCCATAGTTTTACCCTCATCTTCATCTTCTTCAAACCGTTGGACAACATACAAAAATTGTCCTTATGTTCCACCTGTGCAACCTGCAATTAAACACAAACCATTAGCATCAAATTCACAAGGCTCTTCAGCCTCCACTAATGCCTTTTCTTCCAACATTCCATACTGATTTGTTTCTGCAAAATAGTCTTTAAGATCTTCAAAAGATCTCACATCAACATCCCCTTCTTCCTTCTCATACTGATATGAACTATTTGCTTTGTTCATGAGCTTGTGAGCAAACCCTGTGGAACCAAATTTTATCACTCGGAAATTGTGAAATACAGTGTATAGTTACATTGCCCAAAATGGTGGTAGCTATTTTTTATTAGAGATGTATCTACTATGCCTATTTGCAAAAAAATCACGTTGGTTGAGAGAGGTGGCGTTCAACAACGTAGAAGCTTCAATATATCGTGATCTTTATGGAAATGAAAGTAATCATATGGAAATGATGGCTCCTATTAACATAATGGCGCAACATTAATATGTTTGTTGCTTAGCATTCCCTCATATTTCACTAATACTTCTATAATACCATTTTCACATATATTTTAAAATTATTTTTATAACATAAATAAGTTTTATTTTTTAACTTATTAAAAATTACTCAATACTCATCTATTTCATATATTTCTTATTTCTTAAGCATTATAATTCGAAAACAAATTTGAAAAAGTCAAAAATGGAGAGCTTACCATTCCTTTAGTGTACTAAATAATGCCTTCACAAGAATGCGTTGTGAGGATAAGAATTTAGAAGAGAAGATAACAATGCGTTCTAGGTGGAAACCGACAACAACACTTCATTATGAACCCACTTGCTAGAAGCTTATACATTTTCAACACATCTTGGACAATGTTTTTATCACATTATGTCATTTCTTTGGAAAATTTGAAAGGCAACGATAAAACAATTTTGATGGATTGTGACAATTTTTTTATTCTTTGTATTACGATGGTGATATCGTTTGGTCAATTGTGAAATCATAACAATGTTGCTTTTTCATGTTATGAATCATCTTTGTGGATACATTGAATGTCAATAATGAATGGAATGAATGGTGATATTTATTAAATCTTTGAAAGGTCAATCATTCATAAATAATAATAAAGTTTATTTATGTGAAGGTGTTTTTCTCAAATGGAAAGATCCACGGGAAACCCAGCAATACTTCCCCACATTCGTGGATGGTAGAGGTGTTAAACCGCCAGCCATCCTAGCAGAAGGCCTAACCCCAGAGGACTCAAGGCTCGAACCCGTGACCTCCCCCCGAACCGAGAGAGAGTGCGCACGTCTTACCAATTGAGCTAACCCTTGGGGCTTTATGTGAAGGTGTTATAAAAAGTAATATGAAGAGGTTCTTTATCTTATAATAGAAGGTTGTGACAAAAGTATTGAGTAGAAATAATAGATTTTGACATCGGTTGATTTTGATTTGTTTGTCACATGGGACTTATGGTTGTACCATAGGTTTTAATAATGAACCTTTAAGGCATTGGTTTTTGGCTCTTCGAAATGTGTGGATGAATAGAGAGTTCTATATTCTTGGTCTTAACATAGAGCTTACAGAGGTTATAAATAGTTTTGAAATATTTTGATAAGCTTGTCAATTGACTTGAGATTTCTTTCTACCAAAATGTGGCTTTTTACAACAATCATCAAATGTGTTTTATTGTTGCTATTTAACAGAGGGTATCACAATTTTCTCCAGCTAAAATCCCATTTTTTGGTATCCCCCATATAAGTGCATTACCGGTTGGTTTTGTTGATATTGTTATGCCTATGGAAATCATAATTTTTTATTTGAATCATGTATTGTAAATGTCTGAATTTCGTAGTTTCTTTCTTGGGTTTCAAACTAGAGTTTCTCCTGCAATCAATCGACTTCCTTCTGGTAAGTTGATACTGAATTAATTCGTGTGTCGTCATTTCTTTACCTATCACAAGGATTCAAAATAAATCTAAAACTAATGGAGATTTTTTTTGTGTTTAATGGACTTGGTGCCAAACTAGAAATTATGGGCATCTCTGGCATTGAACTGATCCTTATGCTATACTTCAAATATGCTACTAGAGTATTATGTCTCGACCATGTTTCCCGTTGCTCGCTCTTATTTTATTCGGTCCTTATTTAGGGTTTATGTGAGCTTAGTAATATTATGCTCAAGCTTTTGCAGATTGATACAACCCTTGGGGTTTTGAGTTATGGGATTGTAATGTATAAAAATTCAAACCAATTTGTTGGTAATAATTTATTTGACTAAATATTTGTATATCGAGTTGTTATTCTATTTTATCTTATTTAGGTCATCAATAATCTAGTAAAATTCTATTGCATGCCCGTACAAGTCTAGCTTTGAGGATCTATGTCACCTATATGGGTGTTTCATTTGTCTGAGCATCACCTTAGCTATTTGAAGTTTAGCTATATAGAGAGAGAGAGAGATTGTTTCTAATTTTGTTAGTTTATGCTTAAAAAAAAACTATTTTTGCCTAAATTAATATAATCTTCAACCTCTGTTACAAATAGCTCGAAAGCTATAGCTTGCTCTGTCGATGTCATAACCATAATGTCATGTGAGTTGTCCTTTAATACTCTCTTAGTGTTTAAATGAATGCCCAGGTTTAAATTGGTTTTAGCAATAAAATGGATAAAAGTACAAATAGTACAGAAGCGATAGGTTGATATGTAGGCGTATTAATGGCATGCCTGTAATGTCAATTATTATACCTGCTGAAGGCAAAGCATATAGCAATCGTTTAGAAGTCAAACTTTATTGACTTTCAGTTTTGTTCCCTTTTAATAAAAACATTTTCCATAGTTTTCAATGGTTTTCAAATATATCTATATTAAATTAAATATTTGAAAATCAAAAAATAGTTTTTATAATTTTAAAATATAATGTTTCTAATTTCTGATTGGACGAAAGCAGTGACGAGACTAATTTTCCCTAGTATGAGAGTTATTTGTCAGAATTTTAAAATATATTAAAATTTAAAAAATAAATATTATTATACTAACGCCACGTAACAAAAGACAGGTCCAATACCATTAAGTTTCATAAATGAAAGTAAATATGCCATAAATGAATTCATGCGGGAACCGAGCAGCTTCTTCCATCGTGCCAGTAAACAAAGTGACTGACTGCTTCATTCACTGGCCTTCCTTCCCTATTCTTAGTCTGCAGGTAAACAACAAGCATGCAACTGGTCTTCCTCGTCCTTCTAGTCTGTAGGTGAAAAGCAAGCAACCAAACAACGAAGCCAACGGAATAGAAAGAAAATGAAGATTGTGTGCGAGAAACAGGAGAGCTGGTAATAATAAGTACTTCATCGTTGTGCCACTCCCTCGTATACAGACTCAGGCATAGAATGGCTCGCCATTGCATTCCAATGGCCGCGTGGCAGTTAACATGCGCGTGACTTGAAGTGTGTCCTGTGCGGTGTTGCTGGAGCAGGGCAAGGAGGATGCTTTGTCCCACCGGCAAAATTTTCTAACGTCATATGGAGAGCTAGCTGTTAGCCTAACCAACACGTCACCCGCACAAGGATCGATCGGGAATTCGGAATTAGAAATAGATCTCCCCCATTACGTTGCACATTTCCCGAATTCCGACCATGTATTAAGGTGCCTGTAATGAATACCAATCCCTGCATCAGTGGATGGGTGCATGCAATTGACACGTGTACACTTTTTTTAATTTTTTCTACAATCTTATGTCAAAATCCGTACGTGTCACATTATAATCTTCACCTTGCTTAAAAACAATATTTCACTTGTATATACTGGCGTTTTTATATTTTATGTAATATTAAACAAAATGTAATTTTTTTATCAGAATTCTTACTTTTTATTTATATTTTTTTTATTGTGTTCATTTAAATATTTTTATCACACATTTTATTTTGAATCAATAACCCTTATTTAAAAAATAAATTTGAACAATAATTGTAATAAAATAATATCAAGCTCCACTAATCTTTATTTAAACTTTATGCACAATTTTTTTCTTTTTTTCCAATTATGTAACTAATCTTCTCGCAACCTCGTATTAAAATGTCATCTCCTCACAACTTGATATTGTTATGGACAACAACACTTTAAAGGACATCTTAACTCTAGTTGAAGAGTAGATTTTATAGCTTGGCTTAGACATAACTTCTTTCAAAAAGAATGTTTCTAAACCAAACTTGAACTTTGATCTATCTAATTGTATAAAAACAATATAACGAGACTACTTATAGATTCTTGGAGTTCAGCTAAGATGGTGATTGTTGGGTTTTCATTAAACCCATGGCATCAAACATAACTTGTGTCAACCAACCACTAAACTGTGTCCCGGAAAAACACATGATCTAGGCATGGAGCCCTCAAAAATCCTTATGGACAACTTTCAACAAATGTTAGATAATAAAAATAAAGTTTCATTGTAATAGTTGGTGCTTACATTGGAATTCAAATTTCTCAAAATCTCCAATTGTTGTTAAATTTTTAATATCTATATTGTTAAGTATTTATTAGGCATTCAACATTGTTAATGTTATTCAATATCCATTTCTTACCTAATATTTATTAAACTATTTTTAAGAGCCAAGTACTAGGCATCTATGTTGCTTATCTCAGCTATTAATAGTGACAAAAGCTCTCTTATTTACAAAGACAAGTAAACTCATTTTGGATCTTTAATTTCAAGGACTTACTTAATAACTAATTAATTGATATACACATAGAAATATAAACAACATAGTTACAAGAAGTAACCTGTTATTTTCTTTATGGGACATATATGACTATATCAGATTGCCTTACTATGAGGGGGACTTTATTGTAGTGATCCCAAAGTACTGGAGCCACTATGTTATTTTGTCGGCATCTACTTGTTATTTTATTTTCTGTGTAGTATGTACCTATGGATAGGTATGTTTTTTGCAATTTTCTGCACTGTACATGGTGGAATAGGTATGTATTAATATCTGTTGTACTGTACAAGGCATATACTAAAGATGTAAAATGTTCCTTTGATTTTCTGAATAACAAGGAATGACTTTTTCAACTGAAAAAAAAAAAAGTAATGCAACAACCTATAAACAACAAGTAATCTCACATAGAAATATAAGTACCATAGCAACAAGTAATACATTGTTGCAAGTTTGAATGTTTCATAATTTCTTCAACTTTTAACTTTAAACTATATACAATATTACAATAAAATATTTCTAAGAGGCAGGTATAGGCAGCCTGCTATTTCACTTGTTTAATATAATCTTGGTTTGTTGTATGATGTCAATCTATACTCTAAATGATCACGTGTTATATAAAGTGCTTGTTTTTATTATTTTTTAAATAGCCCTTGTTCTTTTAAATAGCCATCAAATTGGCAACGACAATAGTCATTTTAAAATGTTCCAATATATTTTTTTAATAAGCAAGTGTTTGGTTTATATTGTATTTATTATTACTATTTAAATTTTATGTTTTTAGTTACTTTAAAACTCTTATGAAAAGTTAAATATCTTTAACTTAGATGCAAATTCTTACCTATAATGTATTGGTGAGTATGGCAAATGCATAGGTGATAATAATTTACATTATTACCTAATTTTGTTCTTATTATTTATTAAGAAAAACTAAATATCTTAACAATGGTTTTTTTTAATATTAAAACATCTTTCATTTTTAAATTCATTTCTTAAAAGTCGTAATTTAAGAGATCTTCCATTTTTAGATTCATTCATTAATAACCATAATCTATAGGCCATTTTTAGGTGTTATTAAATGGTTGAAAGGTTTAATAATCATAAACTAGACTGCGAACTCTTGGAGCTTCACCTCTGGATGACTGCTCTTTTTATAGAGCCAACGCAGCCTTTGCTAAGACCTTTGCTAAACATAAAAACAAAATTGCCAGGCTACAACAGAACAACCAAAACGTCCCAAAGATCGATCAACGGTCCGATAATGAGCCGGTGGATGATACACTTGAACCAGGCTTCAACGAGCAGCCAATTTTGGATGATCTGCAACTTTGGGAAGATCGAAGGGGGATGAGTGGATATCATACGCACCACACTCGGCAAGAGCCAATCACCCATCGCGCCCAGCCAACGGCTCACGCTCAGCTAGACCATCCAAACGCTCACGCTCAGCCAGATCAGGCAGATCAGTCAAACGCCTAGCAAATAACTAATGAAGGCGCCCAACCTGATAACCAACCAACCACTCACGCTCAACTAGACCATCCAAACGCTCATGCCCACGCTCAGCCAGACCATCCAAACGCTCACGCTAAGCCAGATTACGCCCAACAAATCACACCAGATTGCAGAAGCTCCCAACCTAATAACCAACGTCCTCCTTGTGATTTCGACCAGCCGGGGGATGATGAACCAAACATCAACAAGTAACGATTGGTGGATGATATGCATCACACCCAGTCGGAGCCATTCGCCCTTCACGCCCAGCCAATCGCTCACTCTCCTCGACATGATAACCAACGACCTCGTCGTGATTGCAACCAGCTAGCGCATCACCACCAACATGATAAACAACCTCTGGATCAAGACCGATTTTTGTATCACCACAATCACCAACAACTAACTTCGTTGAAACTAAGAAACCCATGTGCAAGAAAACCTCAATAAAAAACTAAGTCAAGGGACCCTGGTCGGCTTGTGGTCAACCTTTCTAACACAAAGCTTAATCCCTCTTCTCGTAAACTTCTTGAGAAAGGTCTCAATTTTGTGATTGCTCCCAAAAAGATTCCTACTAAAGATATCATTTGTAGCATAGAAGAAAGCATCAAACATCTTCCTGAAAAAAAACTGAAGAGGCGCGTCAGAATTGCGCTCGTCTCCTCCAAACCACCCAAACCCAACATTACCAATGAAGAATACAGAGCCCTCAAGGAACTCAAAAAGAATGATCAAATTGTCGTCTTGAAGGCAGATAAAGGAGGAGCGACGATTATCCTCAATAAAGAAGAATGTGTGGCAAAGATGAAAGCCCATTTGGATCTAAATGGCTGCTATAAAGAACTTAATAAGAATCCTCTATGTCGCATTACAAAAGAAGTCATGGAGAACATAAAGAGATCATCCTAGGATGAAGAAATAAAGAAAAAACTCCTTACTTATGATCCTTTTATTCCGAGGATATATGGACTCCCCAAGATCCACAAACCGGGTATTCCTCTTCGACCCATAGTTGATACCATAAGCTCTCCTACCTACAGGCTTGCCAAATTCCTTGCAAACAAATTAAACTCTCTAGTAGGGAACACAAGCTCCTTTATCAAAGACTCCTCATTCTTCATTGGGAAAATTAAAGACCCACATATGGATGAGAATGAGCTACTCCTGAGACGGGACGTCATATCCCTCTTCACAATGATTCCCATAGACGAGGAAATCAAAGTGATTGAGAACCTTACTGACCAGGAAATAGCTGGGTTAGTAGGCGTATGTCTCAAATCCACCTTTTTCAACTTTCAAGGAGACTTGTGTGAACAAAATTGTGGGGTCACCGTGGGCTCTCCCCTCTCACCGATTATAGCCTACCTCTTTATGGAAAAATTCGAACAGAATGCTCTATCCACGACACATTCAAAACCAGAGTGGTGGTCGAGGTATGTGGACGACACATTCATAATTTGGGCACATGGTAGAGAGGAGCTGGTCAAATTTGTGGATCACCTTAATAAACAATCCAACTCCATTAAATTTACAATGGAGATGAAGGAGAGTAATTGCCTTCCTTTTCTTAATACACTAATTATCAGAAAGCAAGACAGGGACATATCTCATAAGGTTTACAGAAAGAAAACCCACACTGAGAAATATCTCCACGCTCTTTCTCACCGTCATCCACAACAAAAATTGGGTGTCGTGAACACATTGATCACCAGGGCCATCAGGATTTCAGATACAGAGCACTTAGAAGCTGAAAAAGAACACTTACATGGTGTTTTCCTTAGTAATGGGTATGACTTTGATCAAATTAGGAAAGATTTTGCCAAAACTGAAAAACCCAAACACCTCAAAGAAAACAAGGTTAGGGAACACAAGGCTTTTCTTCCATATGTTCAAGGTGCAACACACAAGATTGCAAATCACTTGAAGAAGAAAAGTATCGACTCTGTTTTCTCGCCCCTTAACAACATTAGAAAGTTCCTGAAATCAGTCAAAGACCCTATTGACCCTTCCCTAAAAAAGGGTGTTTACATGATTCCGTGTGAATGTGGGAAGGCCTACATCAATGAAACAGGGAGATCCATTTGAACCAGAGTGAAAGAACACTGCACTGACATCCGACTAAATAGAACGCATAAATCTGCTTTGGCCCAACACTCTCATGGCACTAAACACCCAATCAGGATAGAAGACATGAAAGTTCTTGCTAAGGTGGATAATTGATCATTAAGAAGAGTCAGGGAAGCTATTGAAATCGTAAAACACCCCAATTGTTTAAATATGGATGATGGCCTGATCATCAACAAGTCGTGGCTTCCTAACCTCACCAAATTAAGCCAACAGACTTCTAACTAATTAATACCTAAATTATTAAAACCTAAAAAGCTAAAAAATTAACACTCATTAAAAAAATTAAAAACCCTAATAAACCAAGCATAAAAACTTAACCAAAAAGAACATAACCTATGTTTGAACATAAACCTTAATCTTATAATATTATAAATTCATTATAACCAAAATAAAATATTATAACATATATTAAAATTTTAATAACATAAAAATTCTAATAATTAAAAGATTTTAATAAAATAAAAATTTAATAAAGCAAATAGATTACTATATAAATTTCAATTAAATTTTTTATAAACTTAAGATTTTATTAATTAAAAGTTTTTAATAAAATAATAATTTAATAAAACATAAAGATAACACCTTAACCTTAAAATAATCATTATGCTTTTAGTAAAACATATTAGAAGAAGATATTAAAATATTATAACAAAAAATCATAAAAACAAAATAGGTTAAATAAATTATTAGGAAAACTTTTAAATATTATTTAATTTTTTTAATAATTAAAGATTTTAATAAATTAAATATAAACATTTATAAAAGACAAAAACATGTCGGCTAAACTAAAACATTAAAATCCTTAAAATTTAAACTTTATTTATAACTATATAATAACATTTTTAGAAAAACTATTAAATTTTAATTTAACTTTTTTAAAATTTTAATAATAATTTATTAAAAAGAAATAAAAAAGAGATTATTAAAAATAGATAGAAAAACTATTGAATTTCAATTAAACTTTTTGTAACATTAAGATTTTAATAAATTAAATTTATGAACTTTTATAAAAATAAAAATAAAAATAAAAAAATGAAAACCTAAACTTTAGGTGTCGGTTAATTTTGACTAGTCTATATTTATATGAAATGAAGATCCAAAAATCATCTCAAGCATCGATAATGCCTTGAAGATGAGCCAAGGATGGCTCGAAACGTTGACAATGAACCATTACCTACTGCAGATTCTCCACAAGATGCCATTAACAATTACTGCGGATTCTCGGCCAAAACTAATATTATTATTTTTAGTTTATGTTGTATGTAGAGACTATATGTTTCGCACTACTTTATTAGTTTGGTTAGTAATACAAAGAAATCAAAACTATTTTTAAATTTTGAGAAAAATAATTAATTTGTTTTTATTTATTTATTCAATTTATTTTCACATACTACAAGTTTTTAGTTCAAACTTGGGCTCAAACAAACGTTATTTACTTAATCCTTGACCCTGGAGGAAACATCGTGGATTCTTTCTTGTGGAGCCTTGGAAAGGAGTCAAATAGTTGAGCTGAGATGTTGACACTTTGGAAGGGGATTAACATGCTAATCAAGTCGAAAGTTTTTCAAGCCATTATTCTTGGAGATTCTCGGATAGCAATTAAAGCCGCCAAGTTTCGCTCTCCTCTACATAATTCTGCCTTAGCCAAGATCCAACTAAGAATTTGGAACAACATGGGAAAAATTGAGTCTGTGGAATTTTTTCATCTTCTAAGAGGCCAAAACAAACGGCGAATAATACTCTGCCTGCTGCAGGCTATTTAATGCGGCGGCAATAGGCTTCATTTCCGTTGGATCTCAAGAAGTTTGAAATCCAACGGACATGAAGCCTACTGCCGCCACATTAAATGGTCTGCAGCATGCTGAGAATTGTTCACCAAAACAAACAAGCATACTCATTGGAAAATCTAGGCACAAAAAGAATTGCAGGAATCTATCTCAATTATCATGGTGAGGTACATAATGAGTCCATTCCTTAGCCATCTTAATTCATGGGACCATATTGGAATTAGAGTTTTGGACAAAAGCAATAAACTTAGGAGCGTGCATTTTATTCTCCCCGATGCTAACATGAAGGAATAACTGAGATGGTGACACGTGCTTTTAGGAGGTCCTTCTAGCCCAGGATAGTTGATGTGTATGGGTTGATCATTCTCCACATTATGAGGCAATTAATATAGGAAATTGGATCAAGTGAATTCATGATTTCTTCCCTACGAAGGTTTATGACGGGCTTAAATGGGAATGACGAGATGGTGATTGCATTCGGCCTCCCCGCTGTCTCTCGTGAGTGGAATTTCAATACGCAATATCATTTCACCATGGATTTCGACGCCAAATGCTAGTTTTGGTACATAATTGCTACTTAGGAAAAGACGACCACTTATGAGAAGGGAATTAAGCCCATTGGGATGTTGTTGTTGTCATTATCAGTATCCTTGCTACAGGGATAAATGATCAATGGATGGGGTTCTTTTCTTTCCAAGTTTCTTCCCATGGCATAGCACATGGTTGGAGCTCAAGTATGCTCTCAAGGAGGAGGTTTCCTGATGAGATGTGCAAAGTCAATTATGTGGGAAACTGGATAATGACGAGGGTGTTAATGACCAGTTTTGTTGTGATGAATGTGGAGTCTGCAAGGCCAACCGTAGGGTGCACCACCTCAATAATTGGGTTTTATGGATAGAACGTGACCTGCAAGATAAAGAGATACGTTGGGAAGAATGGCATGAGGAAGATGAACATCAAAGGATGGAGGAAAATAAAATTCAGTTACACTTAGATATGTTAAATGATAAAATGGAACAACAATTGGACAAATCTGAAGAGATGAACAACAAAATTGTGGTTCTAGAAAGGGAAGTTGCAGTTTCCAGGCTTAAAGAGACACTTGAAAGAGAAGGATGAGGCAAAAGGATCTTCAACTATGCTTCCTTAGATCTAGCTGGAAGATCATGTTCAATGGAGCTTTTAGTTTTAATCTATTATCATGCTATGCTCTTATATTTTTTTGTTAGGGCAATTTGTAATGCATTATAAGCCTAGAAAATTAGAGTTAGGAAATAGAAGACTAAATAGGCAATTAGTAGCTTTGCAAGCTTCCTTCAGTTTGGTGTTGGACTCTCAGCCAAGATGTCATTTTTTTGAAGTGCTCTGTAACTCTGTTCTATTGGGGATTTATCCTCCTTTTAATATAAAATTTCTTACTCATTTGGGTAAAAAAAAAACACGTGTTGAATTTTGATGGGCCTATGTGCTTTGAAAATATTGTTTTTATCATTGACCACATTAGTTAAAAATATGAAAAAATATGTAATTTACATACATCATGAAATATTTATGATAGAGTGTTGTAATGTTGTCACTTCAATGTTGTATTGTTGTCATTTCACACACACACGTGCGCGCGCACACACACACACATATTCCCTACCTATTCCAAAAAATTGTACAACTTAAATATATATGTTTATATTGAAATAGTGCCATTAATATTCTTAATCTTCTCTTATGAATATTTAAACTAATTTAAAAAAAATGCATTTTTTATATTTTATGGTCTTTTTTTGTGAAATTCTGATTTACAATAGGATCTAGAACCTAAGAGAATTCTCACAATGAAAGAATTTGACAATGCGTAAGCAAAACAGTGAAAGGAGGAAAAAATTACACCAATGAATGATGCCAATAACTGAAGTTTCTATTATAGTACAACATGTAAACATGTATGGAACATTATTATATTACATTAGGAGAAAATCGTTTGCCTTCGGTGGAAAATTGGTGGAATACAAGTGGCAGACTTACATTGGACCTCAAAACCCCCTAGGTGGACCAATAGGCTCCCAAACCACCTCAAACAGTCACAAATTCTCATGTGAACTTTGGAGAGGTGTGGGTGATCATAAATGAGGGTGGAGTAAGGGTGGTGGAGTGGGAGTATCTCTAAGTAGTCATAAATGGGCCAAAAGAGACAAAACCACCCAAATACAGTGCATAGGCGCCCCTAGTCAACCCAGATCCATGTTTTAAGGAGTGGGAGCGCCCCAAGGGACCAAAATGTCATTAATGAGGGTGCCTTAGCTCCTAGTTGACCAAATTTATGGAAATGAGTCCATTTAATGGTCCAAAATCCCCAACAACCTTAGGGAGACACCATAAACCAAGTTTGGACTATGTATCATAAGTAAAAATAAATGGGACTATGGTACTAGGTGGCATGGTGACTATGGTACTAGGTGGTATGGTGACTATGATACTAGATGATATGATGTTCTAACACCCCCCCCCCCCCCCCCTTAATCCTGAATTAGTGTAACCAAATCAAAATTGAGGCCTTGGCAACTAAGGCTCAAGTCACCTCTTACAAAAATTTATTAGTCCTTATAACCAAGGTAAGAAGGAAAACCACATGGGAATAAAACCTCCCCTCTAAAATGGACTTGGAGCCAAATTATGAAAGTGAATATCAGTCATCGCCGTGTGTCAGCCACCCAAATAAGTGATCTAAGATAGGTGAATGTCAATAGTTTGTTCTGCAGATGGGCAATACTGCAATTATATCACCTAGTCATGCACCAAACTCCTGATGTAGTGCATGTAAATCTCAATGTGCTTGGTTCTCTGTCTCTGTACTGGATCTGTGGATATATTGATTGCACTTTAATTGTCACACCAAATGAAAGTGGGTGAATCAAATGCAAAACCAAGTTCTCCAAGAATGCCTTGCAAACACGCACATTGTGTAGTTGCATTCACTACTCATTTGTACCCAACCTCAGCTGAAGATACATAAATAGTGTGTTGTTTTTTACTTCAACAAAAAATAGGACCATGTACAAGCATAAATACATAACATGAGGTGGATTTTTTGTTAGTGGAATATCCAACCCAATCATAATCAGTAAATCCTACTAGTTCTAGTGGATAACTAGCTACATAGTGTATCCCGAGTGTTTGGTTCCTTGCACATAATGCAAAATCCTTTTAGCATCCTTCCAATGGATCTCATGAGGCTCTTGCATATAGCTTGCAACAAGACCTACTACATAATCCAAATCAGGTTGAGAGCGTGTGAGATACAACAAGCTCCCAACTAGTTGTCTATACAACGAGTTGTCCACCAATGGAGATGAACCAAAATTACATAGTTTTGCTCCTGAAAGGAAGGGACACTTAGAAACTTTAGATTCATCCATTTTGAACTTTAATAACAGGTTTGAAGCATACTTTGATTGGATTATCTTGGTACCTACAATCAGATTGCTCAATCTCCATGCCAAGAAACCGTTTCAACAATTTTAGGTCAGTCATAGAAAATGCATTGTGTAGTGAAGACTTAATTGAACCTATATTTGCAATGAAAATTCTAGTGATCAAAATATCATCAACATACAGTACAATGATCTTAATAGAGTCATCTAAATGATGCAAATACACATTAGGATCAGATTTGTATCTTTCAAAACCTTATGAGAGAAGAAAGTTGTCCGTCTTAGCATACCAAGCTCTGGGAACTTGCTTGAGGCCATATAGAGACTTCTTCAACCTGCAAACAAGTGAAGGATCATGAATGAAACCTTAAGGATAATGCATATAAATATCCTCGTGAAGGTCACCATGAAGAAAATCACTATTCACATCCATATGGTGCACCTCCCTTCTCTTAGATGCAACAATGGCCAAAATTAGCTTAATTGAGTCCATCTTTGCCACCGATGCAAATGTCTCAGTATAGTCCACTCCATGGAATTAGGAGAAGCCATTGGGAACCAATCTGGCCTTATACTTCACATCTGAACCGTCATCATCCATCTTGGTCCTACAAACCCACTTACATTGCACTAGTTTCCTTTTGGAAGGAAGAGGAACCAACTCCCAAGTTTCATTGTCTTGAAAAGACTTGAACTCTTATTGCATGGTTGTTTGCCATATTGGGTCATGTGATGATTATTCATATGAATTTGGATCAAATCCAACCATCAGAAGACACCTCTCTGGAAGATTTGAATCACAAGTGGAGAAAGTATTGTGAAACAAAGATATAGTCTTCTTAGTGTCTAGTGGATCTCCTGCAAGATCACCAGGTGCTTATATGGTTTTCTCAACCCATTTTTTCCTTGTGGGAGAGTCATGATATTCATTCATGTCATTATATTCATCTTCCATATCAGAATTAGAAAAATCATAAATTGAAACATCACTTACATCATCATTGAGTGGAGGGTGTGAGCAATCCCTCTCTAATAGTTCAACCTCTTGCATAGGCTCTTCTTCGAACTGCACAATTCTCTCAATGAATGTTTTATGAGAGGAGGGATCAAAGAGATTGTATCCCTTTGAATCTTTAGCATATCCAACCATTATGGACTCCTTTATTTGGGGTTTCAAGGATTTTCTTTTCTTTGAAGGAATTCTAGCCCATGCCTTTGAGCCAAAAACCATGAGATGAGACACATCAGGCTTGTGTCCTCTCCAAGCCTCAAATGGAGTCTTGTCTTCCAATGCTTTGTGTGGAAATATGTTATGAACATATGAAACACAATTTATGGCCTCATCCAATAGCTTAGGAGACAAATACTTAGCCTCTAACATGGATGTGGCCATCTCCTTCAATGCTCTATTCTTGCGCTTTGTCGCACCATTTTGCTATGGTGTGTAAGGCATCGAATGCCATTCTCTTCACGTAGATATTGTAGGTTCTTAATGACATATTCCTTTCCATTATCATCCCTTAAGACCTTTATCTTCTTCTCATTGAAGTTTTCAACATAAGCTTTGAAGATCTCATACACTTCATATTTCAACTTGAGGAAAAACTCCCAAAAATATCTTGAAAAATAATCTATGAATGTTAAGACATACCTTGAGTTTCCATAGGAGTGTGTGGGAAGAAGTCCTATCAGATCTGAATGGATCAATTCAAGCACTTGAACAACCCTTCTTGTCTTTCCCTTGTCATACTTGCGCTCTGCATGCTTTCCAACGATGCATCCCTTGCATGTTCCCTTGGAAATTTCGATGCTTGGAAGTCCTTCAACCATATTTTATTTGATCAAATATTGAAGATATTTATAGTTGAGGTGTCCAAACCTCTCATGTCATAGATTTATGATCTCATTGGGATGTGATGAGAGCGCATTTGATGAGGAGTAAGGAAGAAAGTGTGAAAACTTGTACATCCTTGACTCATGATATGCAATACCCAATGCAACCACTTTGCCTGTAGAAATTTATGAAATTTCCACATCATCTTGAGTGAATGTCACTCTCTTTACCGAACCTATGTGGGTCATTTGATAGATAGAGAGTAGGTTTGCTGCAAGATCAGGCACAAACAACACATTGTTGAAGTACCCATTGTCAAGATTGATCACACCAATCCCTTTGGTTGGGATCTCCAAGTCATCACCCATGAGAATGGATGGACCACTGTATGGATGTAGGGTCGAGAAGGATTATTCTATAGAATACATGTTCCTTGAGGAACCTGAATCTATGATGAAGGAGGAAGATCCAAAAGATGTAGCCACCAATCCGTGACATCTCTCCTTGTTTTCAAAATTTGAACCTGCTTCCTTCTTCTTTGCTCCATCTGGAAGGGGAATGTTGTTCTTCTCAAGGAGTTGCACCATCATGTCAATGGTTTTCTTCATGCATGCACTCTCAAGTTGCCAACCCTTGTGATAGTAGGTGAATTTGGTTTTCTCTTGCTTCTTCCCTTTGTGCTTGCTAGGATCCAACCCCCATTAGAGGATTTGGGCTTCTCTTTGTCCTTCTTCTTCTCTTGCTGCTTCAAATCTTTGGGCTTCTTCTTTCCCTTTGCTTGTTTTGAATATCCTGCTGCAAGAGATTGGTCCTTGGTAGATTTGATGGCACCGGTTTGAACCAACTTATCATGTTCTTGAGTCAAAGAATCCATGAAGTCTGCCAAAGATGGCATTCTCCAGTTTCGATTTGTCAGCTTTCTTGAGTGAAATGTCGAAACAACCACTGAATATGTAGGCCCTAGCTTCGATAGTATGGACATGATCAACTCCTCTTCCTTATTTTTGATGCCACATTGCTTTAGTCGAAGAACTGGCGACTTGAACTTGATGAAGAAGTCTTGGATCGTCTCAAAATGAGTTGGGTTCAAGGTGATCAACTCGTTTTCAAGATGATGGCCTCTCAGTTCATCGATATTCCCAAACAAAGACTCGATCTTGAGCCACACTTCATTTGGAGTCATGATACTGTTAACATGAAACAGGAGGTCTCTCGAAATGCTGAGACATAAAATCCCAAACGCCTCATCCATTTTGTTAAAAAACTTGGACTTCTCAATTGCCGAGTTTGGCTCATTTTCCGTCCCCATGGTAACTCTGTAGAGACATTTGGATCTCAGCTGGATTACCATCTTGACCTTCCACTCAAATTATTTGAATGGAGTGAGTAAGGTGACATGATACTGCTCTATTTGTTTTCACGCATTAAGTGACAAAGATCTTTTGAATAACCTGCAATGCAAACTCTCAATCTTCTGGAGGAGACCCTAGGTTGTTAATTCAAACCCTCTGAACTCTCTGAATTTAGTTTGAATCTCTTATATCTCTGATACTATGTGGAATTCTGATTTACATTAGGATCTAGAACCTAAGGGAATTCTCACAATGAAAGAATTTGACAATGCATACGCAAAATAATGAAAGTAGGCAAATATTACACCAATGGCTGATGCCAATAACCGAAGTTTCTATTACAGTCCAACATGTAAACATGTCTGAAACATGATTATATTACATTTGGAGAAAATCGTTAGCCTTTGGAGGCAAATTTGTGGGATACAAGTGGCAGCTTACATTGGACCTCAAAACCCCCTTAGGTGGACCAATAGGCTACCAAACTACCTCAAAAAATCATGAATTCTCATGTGAACATTGGAGATGCATGGGTGATCATAAATGAGGGTGAGTAGGCATGGTGGAGTGGTAGTGGCTCTAGGCAGTCATAAATGGGCTAAAAGAACCAAAAACACCCAAATATAGTGCATAGGCGCCCCTAGTCAACCCAGATCCATGTTTTAAAGAGTGGGAGCTCTCCAAGGGACCAAAAGGTCATTCATGAGGGCGCCTTAGCCATTGGTTGACCGAAATGAGGGCGCTAGGTGCATTTAATGGTCCAAAACCCCCTAACAACCTTAGGGAGACACCATATACCAAGTTTGGATTATGTATCATAAGTGTAAACGAATGAGACTATGGTCCTAGGTGGTATGATGACTATGGTACTAGGTGGTATGATGTTCTAACATTTTTAAAGGCTGAAAAATTCTCTTATTTTCCACTTTTTATTTATAATTTAATATTGTTTTTTAAATTAACTTTTAAACATATAAAAATATTAATTACATAATTATGGTTTATTATTTTTTAATTAATTTTTGAATCTCTTTTCATTTTTAAAAATAGTGTGAGTTTTGGATTATGTATTACTATTATTGAAGAGGATAATTTGTTTATTAATATTTGCAATTATGATTTAATTGATTTTTATTTATAATTTAAATTTTTTATAATGAGAAATTGTTTTGATTGTATTGTTGAATTTGATATTTTAAAAATAATTTAGTATTTAAAAATTATTCATATATTAACCATATCAATTATAGATGTCAAAACAATACAAACAATTCAACAAAGTCACACACACACACATATATTTATTTAGGTTCACTTACTTTTAAAGGATGGTTCACCATTTGTTAGAGGGTTACTCAATCGGGAAATATGCCAACACCTACTATTCTAGCACGAGATCAAGGTATGACCATATTACATAATCCACTCATTCATTTATTACAAAGAGGCTCAACTAGAGCAAACATGTCACTTACAATAATTGAAAGTGGGTGGAGAGAGTAACAATCATTCCTCCCAACCACCCAAATTACAACCAATGGAATTTTAGGTTCACTTACTTTATACTATTCTTTGAACTTTGCAATTTCACAATTATTAAGATTTTTAGATATTAATAATTAATATGCAATTTCACATTTTTAAAGATTTTTGAATATTAACATTTGGTATGTATTGGTATGGATATAAAACACTTTATAATCATATAATATTTTTTACTTATTTATATGAAAGTTTACTTAGATTTCATTATTATTTTTAAATATATATATATATATATATATATATATATATATATATAAAGGAAAATACTAAGGTGCACATAACTCTTGTTTTTATTGTGAATCATACATTGAATGAAAATAATGGATTGCGACATTTTTTTATTAAATCTTTGAAAAGTTAATAATTTATAAATAATAATAAAGTTTATTTATGTGAAGGCGTTGTAAAAAGTAATGTGAAGAGGCTCTTAATCTCTTAATATAAGGTTGAAACAAAGGTATTGAATGAAAATAATAGATTGTGACATTGGTTGGTTTTCCTATGCTTGTCACATGAGACTTATGGTTGTACCACAGGTTCTAATCTCAAACCCAAAGGCATTATCTTTGGCTATTATGTGGAAAACACTTTTTAAAATGTGTGGATGGATAGAGAGTTCTGGATTCTTGCTCTTGAAAGAGAGCTTGCAAAGGTTACAAATTGTTCTTCTTGTTGATTTGTCATTTAATATTTAAATGAATTCCTAAGTTTAAAATGATTTTAGCTTTAAAATGGATAAAAGTACAAATAATACATATAGGTTGATATGCTACCTAGCTATGTAGGCCCATTAATGTCATACCCATAATGTCAATCGTGTAAGATGACCTTGGTTTATGGTATGATGTGATAATTTATTTTGTCAATCTATATTCTAAATGATGGCATGATATATGAAGTACCTAGTTTTTTTGTTTTTCTAAATAACCCTTGATCTTTGATCTTTTAAATAGTCATCAAATCGACAATAACCTTTTAATTTTCTTAGATAACAATTGGTCCAAACCAAGTAATGGTCATTCTAAAATGCTGCAATATTGTTTTATAACAAAAGTAAGTGTTTTGTGATAATCATGTGTTTGGTTTACTATTGTATTTTATTATTACTATTTAAATTTTATGCTTTTATGTGATTGGTTTACTATTGTATTTTAATGTTAAACTCTTAACCAAAGTTAAATCTCTTTAACTTAAATGCATATGAGAGGCAAATTCTTACCCATAATGTATTTGTGAATATGGAAAATACATAATTAATAATAATTTACAATATTAAAATTAGTATTGTTAAATTCTTGTCACTTATTAAAAAAAACTAAATGTCTTAACAATGATCTTACATAGAGCATTGCGGATTAAAAGATCTTCCATTTTAAGTTTAGTTTATTAATAATCATAATTTATAGGTGGTTACTGGTTTGGTTTCTCATTGTTGTTATGACTTTTTATTTTTTACAAAACTAAATCTAAAAAACATTTAATCTGTTGTTGTTATGACTTTTTATTTTTTACAAAACTAAATCTAAAAAACATTTAATATGTGGGTAGAGATATTACATCCTTATAACTTTTGTTACATATATACTAGCACAATCACAAGTAAAGTGGTTAGTGATTGCCAATAGGCACAACCAACCACTTAGTTTTGTGAAGATAGTTGGTTGTTAAACAAAGGCTAAAATATATAATTTTATATCCTTTATTCATACGTGAAAGTTAATATAAGCACAAAACAAATATTATTTAATAATAATAAAAATACAAAAACATATGAAAAAACAAAAACAAATTGTTACTAGTTTCTTTAGCAACCCTTTAACTTACACTTATTTAAATCTTAATCAAGACGCATTTAAGCATAAAAATATATGGCGACCATGAAGAGTGGCATTGGGAGCTCCCCAACATTGTTGCGAATTTGGAAAAGTGACAGAAGTGGTCTGGGTTATATTTGGTGGTTCTCTGCTTGCTCCTGTGGGAGACATGGAAGATGCGCAATGCCAACATTTTCATGGAAAAGCCGGTATATCAACAATGGATTATCTCACAAGTTTTCTCCTCTCCTTACTTGCCTTTGGTCTCTAACACCTTGGTATCTATCAGACAGACCACAAACAAATCCATCCTCCTTCAGAGTTGAGTGCTGGGCCTATTGGTTATTTCGATGGAGCAACAAATGGAGGAGCATGCGGGGTAGGAATGGTGATATTGGTAGATAGTACTCAGTCGTATAGACTTATGATGGATGTGGGGGGTGGTATGAACACCAGATCCGAGCTACTGGCTTTGTGGGGGCTCCTATTTTTGCCATCCATAAAAATATTTTGGCCCTCCATATAAGAGGAGACTCAAAAGTCATAATCGATTGGGCCTTGGGCAAACATGATATCCACTCTATCATTATGATGCATTGGCTACGAAGAACAAAAGATCTCTTTAGATTTTTCAGCTTTCTCAGTTTTCAGCATGTTTACAGGGAATACAACGTTTTGGCGGATGAACTCTCAAAAAAGGCTATTGGTTTGGGTTCCAAAGTAATACACTCACAGAAATATACCAAGGGATACATGACAAACTTTGGAATGATAGAACTTCTATGAGGTTTAGCAGTTCTATTTTTTGATATATAGGACCTTATATGTTTTTTGTAAAAAGGGAAGGGCAACATGGACTTGTTATAAGTAGTATGACTAATTAGTATTTTGTCATTTTAGACTAAAGTCAATTTTGATGCATGACAGACTTGACTATATGTCATTGATACTTATGAAAAATGTAATCTGGATGGTGTCGTATTGAAGACACAGTTTTATAAAAGTTAAAATTGTTTTTTTTTGTGTGAAAAAAAAGAATCGATGTTGTACAATTGTTACACTTGAGTTAATCTTGTTGATCAGCTCAAACAAGTCCAAAATCATAGATAATATCTAAATGCCTAGACATAATTAATTGAATCAAAAATATTTTACAACTGTCACATATATATAAAATATTTACATATCCATTTAAAAAATTATTTAATATTTATATATTTTGGAATTATTTTATTGTATAAATACTTTTCTTAAAGTGAATATTACACATATATATTACTGGTATAAAGATACTTTCATATATATATATAATATTTATGTTACGATTTAAGGGAGACATATCTAGGACCCAATATTATTATTATATATTAATAATCATATATAAATTTGAGATGTATAATTAATATAAAAAGATAAAAAAGATTAAAATTTAAAATGAGTATAAATAAAATATGATATTTATATAAAAAATATTATTAAACTTTTATACTATTATTAATAATTATATATAAATTTATGATGTATCACAAATATAAAAAAAATAAAAGAGATTAAAATTTAGAAAAGAAAAATAAAATCAAAATTACTATAAACTATATTTATATAAAAATATTATTACACTTTTAAAGATTGGAATCTAGTAAATAATTATGTGTTTTGGAATATTTATTTTTAATTAATTGTAACATGTAAAATAATATTTCATCAAATCATTTAGAACTATAGTTATCTTAACGTGAAATGTTGTAATATAAAGGAATGTTAAAGAACTCTATGTATGGGAAGTTTTGGGTTTTTAACTTGGTTTTTAATGCTTCATAGTTAAGTATAACATGTGCTAGTATCATGTGAGTGAGGAACTATGATTCATGTTAGTAGCATAATTAGTTGCTATGACCTAAAGTTTGTTGAAAATGAAATGATACAACATTATTATAGAAAAATAACACAGTGATATAGTGGAACCAAATTTTATTACTCAACAAATTGCAAAACATAATGTATAGTTACAATGGACATAATGATGATAGCTATCTCTTATTAGAGATGTATCTATTGCGTTCATTTCCAAAAAAAACATATTGGTTTAAAGATGTGACCATCAACAACATATTAGCTCGAATATACCATGATCTTTATGTCACTAGGGATAGCTACAAGGGAGTGATGTCTCCTACTAATGTAATGGTTGATTAGTTGTCCTGTAAATATGCTTGTTGCTTGTTATTTCCCCTTGTCTTTACTTACTGTTCCTAGAATTATTATCACATATGTTTTGGAATTGTTTTTATAACATAAATATTTTTTCATTTTGTTATGTATATATATATATATAACTCATTTAATACTCATATATTTTTTCAAACATGGTAAACATCATAATTACAAAAAAAATCAAAATTAGAAAATTTACCATTCTCTTTTTATATTAAATAATGCCTTCAGTGTGAAGTGTGAAGGCGTTGTGATGATATAAATTAAAAAAAAAAAACATAAAAATGTGGAAACCCACCACGACAGTACATTGTTGTGAACCCATTTGCTTGAATCTTATGTACTTTCACACTAAATGTAATGATATAAATTAAAAAAAAAACATAAAAATGTGAAAACCAACTACAACACTACATTATGAGCCCATTTGCTTGACTTTTATACACTTTCAACACAACTAGGACACTGTTGTCCTAATTTGATTAGGAGTCATATCTTTGAAAAAATGGAAAATAAGGATAAAACAACCTTGGATTCTGAGATTTTTTATTAAATTTTTTTATTACAATGTTGTTATCATTTTATCATCATTTAAGATATGTGTTATTAAATGTTTGAAAGGTTAATAATTTATTTTTTTAATATAACGGGAGAAATGTTGTTATTGTTTGAGTCTTTGAAAGGTTAATAATTTATCTTTTTTAATTTATCATATTTGTGAATACATTGAATTGAATGGAAATAATGAAGTGTGGCATTTTTTATTAAATTTTTGAAAGCTCAATAACTCATAAATAATAAGAAAGATGATTTATGTAAAGGCGTTGTAAAAAGTAACGTGGAGAAGTTTTCCACTTCTTAATAAAAGGATGAGACAAAAGTATATGGAAACTAATACAAGTCAACGGCATATCGATTACATAATATGAGGCAGGAATAATAATAGATTGTGATATTTTTTATTAAATCTGTGAAAGTTCAATAACTCATAAATAATGGAGTTTATTTTTGTTAAGGCATTATAAAAGCAATATGAAGGGCTCCTCGTAATTTACTAAGATAAAAGCAATGAAGGGAAATAATGGATTTTGATATATATATTTTTTAAATCTTTGAAAGGTAAATGATCATAAATAAAAGTGTAAAAGTAAAAAGTGTAATCTGACCTGTTTTCACAGGAATGATGATAAAGCCTGCTTACACAACAGGCCTGTGCTATGCTTTGTTGTCGGAGATATGTCCATGTTTAGAGGATCAACTCTTTGACTGAGTTTATAGATGTTGAAATGATCTCTAGATCGATTGTATATGATGATCTTTGATTCAATAGAATAACAAGATCTGGTATTTTTTCTGCTGAAAAAAAAAAGTGTAAAAAGTAATTTGAAAGGGTTTTTTGTTTTTTAATAAAATATTAAGATGAAGGCATTGAATAGATAATGAATTGTGGTATTTAATCTTAATGAACAGTGATATTTTTTATTAAATTTTTGAAATAACAGTAATTCATAAATAATAGAGTTTATTTTTAGTAAAGTTTTATAAATAAATATGTGAAGGGTTCTTTATTGTTCAATAAAAAACTAGGATAAAATATTGTGTTAAATTTCTGTGTAAGACCGTCGGCACATCGAAAGACTAAGTGAGAAGCTCTTCCGATGCGGCGGACAAATTAGTCTGAAAAACCCCCGATAAAGACCTTGGCGTCGACAAAAGTTAGAGGATGATCACGCCGCAATGTCGATGGAAATTAGACAAAGGAAACGCCGATACGACGGCAGGAAAAAGGTGAGAACGCCGAGGGGGAAGGAGGAATTTTCCCCGAAATTCTCCTAAGTATTAAAGTCGTCGACGAAACTTAGTTCTTTGTGGAGTCGATGCGGCAGCATGAAGAAGAAATTTTTTGAAAAATATTGTCTAAGTAATGAGCCCGTCAGTGATCGGGTGAAGTTAGTTGATGAGACCGTCGATTGGAAAAATTTAAAGGTTGTGCATCCACCATTGCGGCAACCTAAGACACTACCCACTCGATGGTTAGTTGCTTCGATCGCCGACGCGGAGAAAAAGGAAGCAATTTTTTTGAAATTGCACTTAAGGGTCGAGACCATCGACGATTGGCAAGGATCAGCTGATTGGATCGCCGATGATTAGTTGTTTTGGTCGCCGATGAACTTTAGAAGAACTAGTTGTTTGTACTCCCACCGTTGCGGCTGCCATGTGGACTAGCATTTCGATGGTTAGAGATTTCCACTTCCGGTCACCGACATATAGCGCTTAGTGGTCTTGAGCACCGGGGAAAGTCAGAAGAGTTAGTTGATTATGAGTCCGCCATTGCGGCTATCAACGGGACTATCACTCCGATGGCTAGAGCTTTCGGCTGCCGATAGTGCTTAGGTCGTCGATGCTTCTGAGTGTTTAAGTTAAAGATTGCTAACACATCGGGGGCAAGTTGTTGTCTGGTCGCCACAACGACGGGAATGTTAGTGATTTGGATCACCGATGCCACAGAGGAATATTGCTTCGACAGTCGATGCAACAGGAAAAGTTGTTGTTTGAGCCACCGACACATCGGAGGATAATAGGAGATGAGATCGCTGATAGACAGATGAAGAAGGTACCGATGATGAGACGACGGAAGATAAGACGAAGAAGACAGAACTGAAGGCTTCAGTGAAAGTTAGCTGTTTGGAAAGCCGACACGGCGACAGACAAGGGAGGAAAAATTCTGAAATTTTCCTAAGTGCTGAAAGCATCGAAAAAATCTAGCTATTTGTGCATCCTCCGTTGCGACAGTCTAAGGTACTATGCACCTGATGGATAACGCATCAGATTGCCGATGCCGTAACAATTAGTTCTTCCAATTCCCGACATGCCACCATCGGAAAACCTTTGTTGTTGAAGTCGCCAACACACAGTGGATAGAGTTTCTGACAGCCGACAGAGTTACGGTCTGCAGGAACCACAGTGAGTTTGATTTCCGCCGTTGCGGATGCCTAAGGAGTTATCCACCCAATGGATAGTGCCCCGGTCGTCGACGTTACGGAGAGGGTTGTTGTTTGAATCGTCGGTGCAGTGAGGAAGACTAGTGGATCGGATCGCTGAAAATTAGTTGACGAAACCGCCGACGGGTTTATATGGTATGTGGAAACCACAATCAGTTTCTTGGCCAGAGTTGCGGCTGTTTAATGGACTATCCACCCGAAGGACAGTTGTTGGAGCCACCGATGTAGAGGAGAAACTTAGTGGTTCTGGCTGCCAAAATGACGGAAGGAAATAGATGAATAGGTCGCCAATGAGCGCGGAGAAAACTAGAGCTCTTGGCCGTCGAAACATTGAAAACTTAGTTGGAAAGAGACCTGAGAGGGAGAAAGAAGGTTTAGGTTTTTCCAGTGGAATTTTTAGTAGTTCCAGCTAGTGTTCTAGTGGGTTTTGCAGTGAATTCTCATTGGATTTTTCAGGAGTTTCAGGACTAAAAAGGGAGAAAACCCTAGGTGGCTGAAGTTAGCATTTCAGAACAAAATTCAGTGGTGTGTTTTTCCATCATTTTTGAAATGGTGTGGTTTTCACACTCGACATTAGAATGAAGCATGTGGATAAGCGTTGGAAATCTTATCTAGCAGGGAACAAGGAAGAATCACCAGAATTTGAATGTGGACCAGAGAAGTACTAGTGGTTGCTTGAAAAGAGTGTTGCTGTCAACATGGAAAAATCCGAGAATTGCATGCCTAGAGATAGCAAGGACTATGAAGTCAAACCAACTGTTGTGTGGAAGAGGAGTTCCTTGCAAATATGAGGGATTTGAAAAGGGAAAATTCCTTAAACCTTGTCTTGCTAATTATGATTTCAAGTTTTATACATGAAATATATGAGGATATGCCTTGCATGCATAAGATATTACATGTTGGTAAGAATAGTGAGAATTATACATTTATAATGAGCCACTAATGATAATTATTGCATTGGTGTTGGCATTAGTGGAAAAACAAACAACAAATGGACATGGCTGAATGTGTTGATGATGCTAATGAATTTGACTAGCAACCCTATGGAAGAAGGGATAAGGCAACAAGTCCATAATCAAAAGTTGGTGAGCAAATTCTGCAATCTCCTGCAAAGGACCAACCAAAATGGTAATGTCAAGGGTGTAAGTAGGACCCATGAAGGTAAGAATTTAATTATGATGATGGCATGGAGTGGTAAAAGCAAGAGGTCTCATACTATGTGGGTATCTAAAATTTAGACTGCATTCATACAAAAATGTGTCATGCCTGTATGTGTTGTTATGAGCTTAGTATCCCAAGGAAAGTAAGCATTGATGATATTGATTATAGTCATGCATCCTATATGAAGTAGTCATGGTTAGGCCATGCCTGGTATGTTTGAATGCATAGTATTCTTGAATCAATTCAAGATAACATTGAGTGGGTATGCATTAAAAGATTTTATAAATCTTGTAGTTATGCATAGAATGGGTGCACATGAAAAGTATGAGTAAATGTTGTAGATATGCATACATAAGTATGGGTGCAAATGTTGCGATGCAAATGCATGAATGCATTGAGGTAGTGCATGTGATATTATGAATAACTAATGACTGAAATGATGAATTGATGACAATTCTGGAACCATTTCAAGAGCTGTTATGAATGCAGGATAGTAAGTGCATGAAGAGGGTAGTCATGATCGACTGGCTACTGGAAATTCTCTATGGAAGGGCAAGATGGTACAATGATATGCTTGTGGAGTAAGGAGTATTTGAACATTTCATTTTGGCATAAATGATGTGACCTTACGAATTTTAGTATGATAATGATTGCATGAAGTAAATGAGTTTTGTTAATATTGATGTGATTAACAACTGGAAGTGTTTGAATTTTATAAATTCTGAAAATGCTTTAGTGATTGTTGCAACAATGAAAAAGTTATATGCATCAAGACTTACTAAGTGTTTTGATGACTGAGGCTCAGGATTCGGGTAAATTGTTTGGGGCATGGCAATTGGGGTAAGACCATGACAAAGGCCAAAATCTACCATGTACAAGAGCCAAACCTTATGAGAAGAGTCCCATGGCTGTGAAAATAGTTTGTATGCATGTTGGATTGTTAAAATTGAATTGTGAAGTTTCGGGTTTAAGAAATTGCTGACAACTACTAATCACTATTGGCTTGCATAAGATTGTGTCAGGATGATGCATTGTAAGTGGGTATTCATGTTATGCTAGTAAGCATAAAATTATAATGGGCATAGTGGTGCTTCCTACAAGAGACCCACAATTGAGGATCACCTCATTGCTAAGCAAATCAATTTCTGTAGTAAACAGAGTTGCAAATTCTCATTGAATTTAATTAGTAATGTCATTGCTTGGTTACGGAACAATCAATTTTGGATTGTATTATTAGATAAGATTGACTGTTTGGCTATTTGATGAATGTACCAAGGGCACACATTGCAGGAAGATCATGTGTGATGGCCTGCAGGAGCCAAACTTCATGGGAAGGTTTCTCCCTTATCTTGGAAATGGGTTTTGGGTGAAACTCCATTGGACATTTTGGGAATGTCTCATCTGCACTGCATGTTTGGTAAGCAACATGAGTGAGATGGTATAGGTTATGTTAGTAAGACATGTGTGGATGCGAAATGTAAAGAGGAATTGGGATGGCAAACCGAGGGGCTGTCAACTCAGAGAAGGGAGCCCCATTCCTCCTTAACGAAGGAATCCTGCCTCGGAAAATGGATAAGTGTTCTGTAACCCTAGCTAAGAATACGCATGTCAAAGTGCATGTATTATTGTATATAAGTGCATGTATTATTGTTGATGGCCTGATAAACCCAACTGTGTTGGCTTGCCTGATGATTGGGTGTTGATATAAGTGTATTGCTGAGATAAGTACAGGCAATTTGTTGATGGTCTGATAAACCCAACTGAAGGTTGGCTTGACTGTGCCTGATATATATATATATATATATATATATAAGGATGTTGTGAAGCAGCTTGCATCCAAGTCCATAGGTGATCCCAAGGCTTGCAAAGCGAAGCAGGATCCTGTGGACCAACGAGGAAACGCACAATACAGATAAGTATTGGATTATTTTTCAATTCTTGCTTATGAATATGCATGTGTATATGATGTTTTAAGCTCTTGTTTAAGAGATAAAAACTGATGAGAATAAACTAAACATGTGAATTTATTCAATGTTTGAATATAGGTATCGCTGGAAGCGAGGACTATGAGAGCATCCTAAGGGTGCATGTGGACATGTGACTGTCCTGAAGAGCTCAAGAACGAGCAGTAATGAAAAAGGTGCTAGTGAGACTGTGAAATTCCTAGCAGCCGAGGTAAACCATGTGGGGAGGCTCCATGGTTGATAGGTATGAAATAGACCAGAGACACTAAGTGTCATGACCAAGAGGGATTGGTCCAACATTCACGGTGAAGTGAAAGAGGCTGATAGCATGAAAATCCACAACGGTGGTGTGGGTTCCAGGATGGAACAAAACAAAGAGGGGAAAAACTCTTGCTGCTCTCTCTTGCCCCTTTTGATTATATATATGCATTGTGAAAACAAAAGATTGTTGAATGCATGTATGACTGAAAATGGAATGTGTGTATTTGCTTAAAGTAAAGTGTGAATGCTGGAATAGTTAATTCCCTACCCAAGAATGGACATGAATGAGCTCATGTGCCTGTTGGGAAGGCATGAAAAATATGAAAGTCTCCTTGATGAGACTTGGACTGTCATGCCAATTGGGCAATTAATTGACTGATATTAATGCCTATATTATGCTTGGTCTGACAGAATTTAAATGATGCATTTCACAGGTGAGAAAGGTGAAATCCGGTGGTGCACATTGATCATGGCAGCTGACCAAAAGTTGATGGACTTGGCTGGAATTCTCCTTCAAATGATTTCCAAGACCCAAGAGAATCTTGGGGAGATGCTCAAGATACAGAAAAGGCAGAAAGAGATGAACCACCAGATTTTGCAAGACTCTATTGGTTTGCAAAAGGACGTAAAAAGTCTTATGGGAGAAATCTGTAAAGGCAAGGGAAAGGAAAGTGGATCAATGATGGGACATTAGCCCAAGCGATTCGTTAAGAAATGGTCCAAGAATGAAGACTCAAAGGAAATTGAGCAGGTAAAGATCAAGCAACCAACGAAATGTTGGGAATGCGGAGGACATCATTTATGCCGAAACTTCCCAATGAGGGAACATAAAGAGGGCAGCAACTGCAAAGTTCCTCGACTTGGGGATGAGCTGAAAACCAAGAACCAACAGGAGAAGCTCGTGGAAGCCGAGGGGCTTGGTCTTGAAAGTTCAAAGTAAATAATTGAACGTGGAACAGATCTGCAGAATTTTTAAATTTTGAATGTGCAAATGATATATGCATTCCTATGTATTGGAACACCGAGGACGGTGTTATTTCAAGGGGGAGGGGATTATACCCTGGTTTTTGACCCTGTTTGCATTAAAAGGTACATAATGTATATTTTGTAATTAATCGTGGTGTGGAGCTAAAGGTAAAAGCCCCGCCATCGACTTGGTCGTGTATGTTTCAACAATAGGGATTGTTACCGATGGTATATCGTGCTATCCGACACATTAGAGTTTTGGCATCATGTAAATATGCACATGTTGGAGCAGGGTCCCGCAGCTACAAAAGAAGCTGCTAGTTTTGGCGGAAAGATAAGTTTTGGCGGAAAGAAGTTAAGACAGAGCTACGACGCCGTAGCACGTTTCCAGCTGGAGAGCAGAGCCGAAAACCATGACTTTTAAGATAGAAAAGTCAAGAAAGGCAACGGTACCTGAGCAGCGGTGCGCGATACCGCAGGTGAAGGACTTAGCGTTGGGCAGGAACTGCGTGTCGTACAGTGCGCGGCGATGCAATAAGGTCGGAGATATCGCGAGTTTGGGAAAGTGCGCGCCGCAGGAAAGGATCGCGCAATGGTATAAAGGACTATCTCGTGGCTAGAAGAGCTGCGAGGCGAGGAGGTCATGTGACGCAAGCAGGAGATCGCGCGACACGCAGGAAAGAGACCTCGCAGCTAGGAGAGCTGCAAGCCACTAGTAGGATTGCCATAGAACCTGGTCCAAGACGCTTGAGTCCTTGGCCAACCCATTAAAGTCACTTCGGGTGAGATTTCAGGCCGCTTTGCGGTCTGTCGTCGAAAGGGCCAGTGATCTAGGGGTGTTGTTGGTTGATTATAGTTAACCAGGGTCTCCCCATAGCAGCCAACAAATGGTTTCGTTGCTGGTTTTGAACAACTGAGTGGTAATGTTCTATTGGCATCCCACCAGAGAAGAATTTCACCAGTGGCTGGATTCAAACTTAAGGGAGTTTGCCCAGAAAGAAAATCAGAGCCCTAAACTGAGCACAGAGGACTGGTTACAAAAGCATATCGCTTCAGATATACACGCCATATTTTTTGCAACCTATGGAAACAAGCTTTTCGACTGGTTATCCAAGTTGACAGATAGGAATATATTCAAGAAGAAAAGAAACATTGTCTGGACACCGGAGCTGATTCAGACCGTACAGAACCTCGACAATACCATTACGAGAGCAGTAGACTTCTGGATTGTGAGTGTGCTAGGAGGCTTTGTTACAGAATTTGCAGTTGACCAGAGAAAAAGCTTCAGCGAGGCTGAGCGGTACTTCTTCAAAGGATATCGTGGTAAGTACCTAAAGTCTCTAAACTTGTCCATTAAGATGCTGCTACATGAAAAAGGAGTAATGGACATGATTTCAGATGAATAAGTAAAGATAGTAATGTCACAAGAGTTTGAAATTGATTTTGATGACATTGGATGCACACGTAGTGGCAAGAAATATAAAGTACCTTTCGGCTCTCCTGTATTTGGAGATAGTTCAGAAAATATTAGGCAACCGAGTCCTAGTACCACAGAAGAACCAGAGGGGGGTATCCCTTACCAGCCCTACACCCCACAGAAACAGACCGGGACTCAGAGTAATCCCATAGGTACTCCATCCAGTAGCTCACAGACAATACCTACTACCACTACATCACCATCACCTACACCGCTGAGTGGTAGTAATCCAGTCAATCAGAACCCACCGCAGAGAAATAGAATGGGAGATGATATGAAGCTACCTACCTTTAAGGGTACAGGAGCAGAGGACCCAGAACAACATTTGGTTTCTATGTGAAGCCATGTGGACCATTAAAACAATCAACGACGATAACCTTAAACTTGTACAGTTGGTCACTACAGTCAGAGATCGAGCTTTAACATGGTACATAAAGTATACCACAGTACCCAAGACACTTGCCCAGGTCAATAACGCCATGATTAAAGAGTTCAAGAAACCTAAGTCTGAATCTCAGTGCATTACAGAGCTCAAGGATATTAAGCAGCTGCCATCAGAATCAGTATGGGACTTTGACTAGAAATTCAAAGCTCTTATAGACCAAGTAAGTTTTGAGTTTGCGCCGGAGCAGCATAAGGAATGGTTTATTGCAGCGCTGCTCCCTCACATCAGAGTGCCACTAATGCAGCAGAAACTCCAGACGCAGGATGACGCGTTGGAGATGGCGATGAAGCTAGAAGCTTCACCTTTAGCAGAAACCAGTGCAGGCATGGCAACTCTACAGAACCAGTTGGCCAATCTCACGTTACAGATACACGAACTTAAGAAAGGAAAAGAGGTTATGCAGGACATATGGTGCTTACGATGTAGAGCACAGGTTCATACCAAAGACAACTGTCCAGTCTTTGCAGAATATTTAGCGTCAGGGGATCCTAACCCCTTACCACGAACGCAAGGGCCATGGTGTGAAATATGCAAAACACAAGGACATCCGCCTCAACAATGCCCTTTGCTTCAAAAGTATGTATAGACACCTAAGAACCTATACTGTGTCTTCTGCAGCTCTGTCGGACATGACGAACAGAATTACCGAGCCTATGATCTCATGTTAGATAGAAAACATGATGTATACAGAGTCCAGTCAGAAACACAGGGTCCAGCAGCAGGACCACAGCCTGATCCCCGGGGAGGAGGATTCAGAGGACGAGGCCGTGGAGGAGGCTTTGCAAGAGGAGAAGGCTTCGAAAGAGGAGAGGGTTTTGGCCGTGGTCGCGGACCAATCACTTGTTATAACTGCGGAGTTGTAGGACACTATGCTAGGGACTGTCAGAGCCCCACTACTACTTGTAATTACTGCAAATCTTATGATCATACCATAGAGGAGTGTCCTACTTTGATAGCTAAGATCAAAGATCCTAAGCCAGCAGTACACCAGAACATCTAGCTTATTGTTGCTGAGCAAGCAAAACTAGAACCAAGAGTCAACATTGTGACTCGTAGCGGTGCTTCCACCAGTGGGACATCGCAGGAGACCGAGAAGAACACAAGTAAGGAGTGGGTGCGCAGAGCTCCTGGTAAAGCAATAGCACTTGACCTATAGAAGAATAAAGAGACATTTCATGAAGCCAAGGCTTCCTTTGATGAACCTACACAATCAGGATCGCAGGTACCGCCGTCTAGGGGCATACCGCAGCAAGCACCTTGTGGCGATAGCCCAGAACAGATACCGCAGGCTACCACATCGGGAAGATGCGACAAGGATGAATCGACAGGAAGTATACAATCCTTCCTGCGCAGTTGCTTGAAGCTCTTGAGAAATGAAAAAGCTATCAGCGAGCTACAGCGCATCATAGATCAATGTCAGCAACCTTCTCTCTTGGGCAGTGCACACCGCGCTGTTCATAATATTGCAGGACATACAAGGACCGGAAGAGAGATGAAACTCACAGCACAGATTGGAGAGTTAGAAATGGATGAAGTCGTCTTAGATCTAGGATTAGAGGTGAACGTTCTAACTAAGTAGACATGGGAACAAATGGGTAGCCCTCAGTTAGTTAGATCACCTATCCACCTGAGATTAGCTAACCAGCAGCGAGTATCACCATTGGGTCGACTGCCACAGGTGCCAGTTGACATTGACGGAGTTCGTACTTTTGCGGACTTCGAGGTTATAGCAATTA
>LPNX010859439.1:0-26555 GCA_001517045.1 Pseudotsuga menziesii | reverse complement strand
GAGGCCTTTAATAAGATTTTAGAAAATGCTCTTACTAAGATCTGCAATAGCCAGAGGAATGATTGGGACCTCAGAGTTAACGCTGTATTATGGGCGTACTGGACTACATGCAAGAAACTTACGGGACACACACCTTTCAGCTTGGTGTATGGACAGGAGGCTGTTATGCCTATGGAGTATATTCTTCCCAGTCTAAGAATCGCTCAGATTACCAGGACGACTGACACAGACACAGTTGAGGAAAGGCTAGCACAACTGCTTGCCTTAGAAGAAGACAGATTCATCATTGGATTCCATCAGAAAGTGCATAAGGCACGAGAAAAAGCTTGGCATGACAGACACATTAAGAATAAGACTTTCCAGATCAGAGACCTAGTGCTCCTCTATGACAACAAATTCATTAAGTTTCCAGGGAAGTTCAAGACACATTGGCTGGGGCCATATCGGATACAGCAAGTCACAGAGGGAGGTGCCATTTAGCTCAGCCAGCTGAATGGGGAGCTTTTTCCCACATGGATTAATGGCAGTAGGCTTAAGCCCTATAGTGACAGCCACCCCGCCTCTCAGCCCTAGCTTAACTAGTTTATGGTGGTGCAGATGTCCAGTGTAGTTGAAAGGAGGCATCGCACCGGGAACTAGTTTACATCGGCAGGGACTATTTTAAGTATGAGGAATCACATCAGGGCAGTTCAAAAAAAAAAAAAAAGTAATATTGTTTTATGTAGGTGATGCGGAGTTGCATCGCAGGAGTGCGATGTTTCCCCGTTCGACGTACTCAGTTTTGCAATCGACAAAGGCCAGTCAAGTCAGCATCTGACAGTTAGTTAATGAGGTAATGACCGATATATCTTACCGTAGATTTGGCAGTAGTATAATCAATTTTTCCAGATTTAGCAAATCTCCGACGAGACCCGCGCCTGTACACACACGTTTCGAGGGAAATTCGATCGGATTTCCTCATTTATTAGGGATCGAATGGCGGGTGTGGTCTTGTCTAGGCATTAATGACGACCGTCGGGTTCAGTCTCGATGACTGTTGCGTCCGGGATTATCGTATTGGGCATAAAAGTAGAAAGTATTCAAGTGGGACGGTTACATTTGCAGAAAAACTGAGAGCTATAGAGTAAGTTGTTAAGAGTTCTGTGTCCAGAGCTAAGTGGTTACATAGTGTTGTGATTTTCAGAAGTTGCAGCCAGTGCACGTCCTCCATTTTGTACTGAGTGGGTTATGTCCGAGGATGAACCGATAGCAAACATTTTGAGAAGATTTCAACGTCATGGCCTTGCAGGAGCTATGATGACGCCACCAAAGAGTGCTCCGCCAAGTTCGTCACAGTCCAGGCAGCAACCACAAACGAGGAGCCGATCTCAGGTCAATGAAGAATCTGGTTCAGAGCATGAGGAAGAAGTTCACAGCGAAACAAACTACATGATACCACGAGTTGAAGGCGCACCAGAACCAATAATTTCTAAGAACGCTAAGTATACTATTCCCATACCACCCATTGATTCTCGAGTAAAGGAAAATGGAGATCTAGTAGGATATGCTGCTGTTGTTAAATTTGTAGATTATAACCTGGGAGATGGTAAGACATATCCTCAGTTCAAGCTGGACAGCTATCTGAAGATTGAGAAGAACATAAGGACAGGGAGAGATGAATGTGTTCCCCTGCCGCATGTCCAGATTCTTGAGCAGTCAGGACTGCTCAATTTGCTGAGATTACCTCATTTTGGACGGGGTGCAGAGGTTAACATCGTGGTGCGCATTTTACTCTCTTGCGTACACGGAGGGTACCTATGGCTAGGCAACAAGGTAGACCTGAACATTGATTTGATACATCGTGTCACCGGCCTGTCCAAGATGGGTAGACACCCTGATATACAGACAGCAGGAAAAACCAAGGACTCCAAGTTACCACAAGCCCTAGTAACTAAGTATCAGCTACAGAGAGGAGGACGGGCTTATGACATTTCAAGCATACCAAATGAGACACTTAAATTCACCGCCAGTCTGCTTGCGAGCAAACTACTAACCAAGGTTCGACCAAAGGAAGTTATAGGCTCCGTAATTCACCTTGCCATACAGGTCACAGAGGGGGAACAGTTCAATTGGTCTCTATTCTTATTAAATATGCTGCAAGCAGATTGCTTGGAAGCTCAGGATGAAGCCAACCACCCTTTCCATTTTTCGTGGTTGCTTATACTTTGTGCATTTGTCGGATGGAAGGAGCCGCCCCATACCCAGTTTCCACAGATACCAGGTGGCGCGCCCAGAGGAGTGCTCTATGCCAGCTTATGGGAGACCAACCGCCCAGCTAAGAAAACGATCAATACGATGGTATTCCATGACTACTATAAGCTGTTGATGAAGGTCATTCAAGAGACACCACAGCTCAGCACGGAGACTGTGGACATATATGATAGCCGACTTAATTTTATGGCAGATAGCCATTTAATCTATCTGCGACCGAAAAGGACTAAGCGGGATGATTGGGCTACTGGCTCGTTTAGGATGACATCTCGGGACGTCAAAGGAGTCATAAGAGACTTCAACGACCAATGGAAGCAGGAATATGAAGATACTGCACCACTATCATCAAACAGTGCAGAGATAGAACACCAGGACAAGGACAAAGATAACGCAGACACCTAGACACAATCTTCCACAGAGGAACCACCACCAGGGGAAAAGAGGAAACCTTCATAGCAAGGGCCACCAGGGACACAGCAGAAGAAAAAACAAAAAACCTCAAAGCCAACTCTGAAGACCGCATTGACAGACGATGACTATGAACTCATCGCAACAAGGACGTGTGACACATTGAAGGACTCACTTGACGTGATGAAGGAGTCACAGGAAAAGAGCCAGAGTGCAGTTGAAAAGCAACTTCTAGACTTAAGAATGATTATAGAGAAGACTGCCATGAGGTACATTCCACCTGAAAAGACGAACACCGGAGAAACCTAGACGCCGCCGATGTCCTGCCAAGAAAGCTTAACCAAAGATCGCCTCAATACTGTGTTAATTCCACCAGGGAGTATCCGATTCCTTGCCACAATGAAGGACCCACCAGTTCAGTTTAGACAATCCATTGAAGTTAACCTTGCAGAGTTTCATATTGACCAGTTGCATATGATCCAACAACAGTTAGGCACAGAGCTCAAGAGTAGGGAGCTCGAGACTTACAAACAGAACACGCAGCTGAAGCAACAGAATGCAGCACTTGCTATCAGTGTTCAGAAAAGGGCAGACGAAGTACGAACATATGAGGAAAGAGAGCAAGATCTCTCTCAAGTTTTGCAGAGCATTGCATTGGAACTGCCCCAATGTAACATTGAGTTTGCCTTACCAGTTCCGCATAATCTAAGAAGAGTAGCAGACAGAGCAAAGGTTCTGGAAGAAACCGTGACTAGGATGGACGTAGAAGTGGCCAAGATGAAGGCAGACCACGAGGTGCAGATCGCTGAGCTTGAGGCTCGCATACGAGACACCTCCCAGGAAGACCAGAAAGTGCGAGTAGAAGCCCTTTGACTCACTTCTGCGCAGATGCAATCTCGCATTGACGAAGCACGGTTAGTACTAACCGATGCGACAAACACATGGGCCGAGTTAGATGAGCCGCCGGAGAAAGTAGAAATCCAGCAAAATATTCAGCAGATAGAGAATACTGTTGCGGCAATGAAAGAAGAAATTAAGGGCTTGGCAGCTCTTCAAAAGATGAGGAAGACAAAGGAGATGAACTATTTGCAGTAGGAATCATAGCAATTAAGAACCAAGGAGATGTACATTAATGACCTGTTTCAACCATATCAAGAGCAAATCGCAAAGATAGTTGATACGGTTGAACAGAAAATGAAGGAGTTCACTACCACCAGAGAGAAAACTGACGCCACAGAAGACGCCAGTATTAGTCAAGCTTTGCTTGATTCGACACAAGAGAGTGTCGAAGTGATGCAGAAGGAAGTCACAGGACTTCGTGACAGGTTGCAGAGGGCTTCACAGGAAGCCAAGGCAAAGCTACAGCAGGAGAATCCCGCTGGAGGTGGCTCGAGGGCGAGCCACAAGTAAGTGTTAGGGGACTGTTGGAGCAGGGTCTCGCAGCTACATAAGAAGCTGCTAGTTTTGGCGGAAAGAAGTTAAGACAGAGCTACGACGCTGTAGCACGTTTCCAGCTGGAGAGTAGAGCCGAAAACCATGACTTTTAAGATAGAAAAGTCAAGAAAGGAAACAGTACCTGAGCAGCCAAGAAGAGAGAGCTCAACCACTGCATTGAAGGAAGTGGCGGAAGACAGGAGGGCTCAGCGACCCTCATAAAGGAGAAGGAGCAACGAGGCTGAAGCATTGAAGGTGAAGGACAGAAAAGCGAAGCGGTGCATAGTACCCATGATCAGTGCCGAGAAGCATGGAAGACTGCAGAGAGCTGTGGTGTGACGGAAAGCAGCTACCTCAAGTAAAGCAGCTACCTCAAGTACAGATATGGCCAACTGTCACTAGTTAGGGTTTTGGGTTACTGTTGGGATAGGCCCACAGTGTTGTAATGGCAAGACCTTCGGGCTGCCTATAAAAGAATATATTTTGTATTGTAAAAGGGTTGGAGAGTTAGCTAGTCATTTGGTTGGTCAGTTAGTTGGTTCATTCAGTTGTTAGTAGTGTTTTGCAGATTATTAGATTGTTGTAAAAGCCTACCTCTGGTTTTGTTATTAGCGGTAGCAATCTTACGGTAACCAGTAGCTGGCTTATAGAATATGTATGTAACGATCTGCAGGGATCGACAAAGAGGGAAGAGTATATTGTAGGAGAGCAATATAGAAGAGAAAAGAGATCTAAGAGAGAAGATCTTGAGCTGCATATGCAGTGTAGCAGAACTGTGTTTTACCTTCCCCTGAGCTATAATAAAAACACAGTTCTGTGGACGTAACTTCCATCCTGGAGGTGAACCACATTAAAATCAAGTGTTATGCGATTGGTTTATGTATTATGTTTACTTATGCATTTCGCAGTCAGTTCATGGACTTTGTTTACAGTTTAATGAATGAATGTGTTAATCAATTCACAGCAATATAGAAGGGTAAATATAAGTTAACATTTTTGGCACGCTGTTTATGGTTCATTTATGCTTTGCGTAAAACAGTCTCTATTGCAGTATCGAATAGCCTTGTATGTTAAGTCTTGCACGTCGACACGAGCAACGCTAAGTGCGCTAAACCGCGGAGGTAGGATATCATAGAGAGGTGATACCGCACCGACAGAGGAGCTGCGGTGCGTGATACCGCAGGTGAAGGACTTAGCGTTGGGCAGGAACTGTCTGTCGCACAGTGCGCGGCGATGCGATAAGGTCGGAGATATCGTGAGTCTGGGAAAGTGCGCGCCGCAGGAAAGGATCGCGCGACGGTATAAAGGACTATCTCGTGGCTAGAAGAGTTGCGAGGCGAGGAGGTCACGCGACGCGAGAAGGAGATCGCGCGACGCGTAGGAAAGAGACCTCGCAGCTAGGAGAGTTGCGAGCCACTAGTAGGATTTCCATAGAACCTGGTCCAAGACGCTTGAGTCCTTGGACAACCCATTAGATTCACTTCGGGTGAGACTTCAGGCCACTTTGCGGTCTGTCGCCGAAAGGGCCAGTGATCTAGGGGTGTTGTTGGTTGATTATAGTTAACCCGGGTCTGCCCATAGCAACCAATAGCAAATCAATTAAATTAAACCTACAGCCAACTATGATGGTGCAACGTTAAATGAAAAGGGCATAATTCCTAAGGTTAAGGGGGGGATTGTCTAGCCTGTGGAAGCCATTGGAAGGTTTCCATGTGTCAGCCACCCTTTGTAATTTTCTGTTGTATGTTAGTTGGGAAGAGTCATGGCAGGGAAGTAGTGGGTGACAGGACTGCCAGTCCTTGCCCCACGCACACTCAACCAGTTGGCTCATTCACTCACGCTGAGGGCATGGGAACAGACAAGATTCCCATTCTCTCCCCTCTTCCACAACAGGGGTCTCGAATTGTTTTGGTCTGGTCCATCCTCACGCGGAGGGTTCTCTTCATGCGTAGGTAGGAAATCTTCGTGGTTACCCTCATGCAGGTAGTCGGTTGGCTCTCCACTTTTGGATGACTATGGTCTGTTTAAGTTTTTCCCTTCATGCAGAAAGGGGTGTATGTGTGTGTTACCCTCACGGCTTGTGTTCTGCGTCCTGTTCTCTTTTTCCCAGGATTGAGAATCAGACTTATCTCCCATTTAGGACTATGTAATGTTGCCGCCATTTCATTGTTGAGCCGGGACTTTGGTTTTTCCCCTGATTTAGTGATTTACTATGGTTTTCCCTCCTTTGTTCGTGGCTTACTGTGGTTTTCCCCACGTTGTGTGTTGCTGCGAATGCAATAATCCTTTTGTTGCTGCTGAGTTGTTTTGGCCATGCTAGGGCCAAGAACAACTCTGAGTCGTCTTGTTGACTTGAGCTGAATTCACCTTTTCATTTGGGGTTGTCACCCTGTTGTCTTCATCTTCTTCATAGAGCTGTGAACTGTTTGTTTTACTGTGGTATGCAGTGGTTGGTCTTCGGACTATTGAGAGTAGGATTAGAGGCTGGGTATGCTTGAGAAACTGGTGTTGGAGCCACTCAGACAGAGTGAGACTACTGGCTTTCTTCTCCACAACCCTTGAAGAGTATTGAAAGGGGAAGTCAGGGCCTGAGGGACTGTGAAGCAGAGAAAGGACTGATTCCTAGTGTTGGGTGTGGGGATGACTTAGAGGTCAGGGTCAACTCTGGTGTAGGCATCCTTAGCTCTCCATTGAGACCACCAGCTTAACATTTAGCCTTTCCTAGCTCCTTGACGACCTGATAAACCCTACTGCATAGGATTGGCTGATATGTGTACCTTGGCTATGTGTAAGCCTGCTTTGACCCTTACTCCTTGAGGAATCATGCCCAGCTCGGGGGTGGTAGTGTTGCTGAGAGATTGATGAGCACGCTGGCCTATGGTTGGGTGGAACATTGCAGTGACGTAGCTGGTTGTGGGATGAATTCTTTTAAGATAAGTATTCTTGACTATTTTGTCTCTGCATTTATATTTACTGATTAATGAATATGATGAACATGTGGTATGCTTGAATGACCGTATGTTTGCTTCCTCTATGTATATGAAGGATTTTGCATCTTAGTATGTTTTATGTTTTAAGCATTTGTTTTCAGCATTATATGCTTGTTCATGCTCATGGGGCTATTTTCCTGAAGGTTTTTGATGGTTTGGTAGCGTCCTCTTCGCCGGTCAGAGGGTCGAGGACGTCACACTTGTGATTGGGAGATTTATGGGGTGTAGCCCATACAAATATGATGAAAGTATCACATAAATTTATGGCCCTTGGGACTGATCATATGAATGTAGTCCTTATGGATGTCATGAGGAGATTGTAGTCCATGATGTGGTGAATACTCACTAACAATGATAGTGATAGAGAGATATTTGGGCCGTGCTGATGCATGCTAATTACATGCATGCTTCCTCAACGAACTGGGTTGAGCATATGCATGAGTTGTAGAGTTGGTAAATGCTTCCTCGATGACCTGGGTTAAGCAGATGCACAAGTTATAGAGTTGGTGCATGCTTCCTCAATGAACTGGGTTGAGCATATGCATGAGTTGTGGAGTTGGTAAATGCTTCCCCGATGACCTGGGTTGAGCAAATGCACAAGTTATAGAGTTGTTGCATGCTTCCTCGACAAACTTTGTTGAGAAAATGCACGAGTTGTGGAGCTAGTGCTTGTTCTTCGATGAACTGGATTGAACTAACACATGTAGTTTGATAGAAACTTCTCGACGAACCAAGATTGTGTTGGGAGCCCTTCCATGTGTATAGAGATAATCAATATGGATATGATGTACTGCTAATATCTAGATAATTTTTAGTTGATAATATTGATGATGCCTCATTGGCTAAGAGGGAGTGTTGAAGTAGTCGCTGCGTGAGGACCATCCTCATTGGTCGTCCTTGAAAGAGGACAAAATTTGGCCTAGAAAGGTGTCAAATTAAGTCAAGTAGGCATAGAAAAGGGACAAATCAAAGAAATTCGGCCCTAGTAAATTTTTCAAGTCGGCCTAGTTGAAAAAGTGACCCAAAAACTGTATCAATAGAAGGCATCCTCCTTCATTTTGTCACACACTACAACAAGTTCGCTCTCTGCTAAGAGAAGTTCACTATTGTAGTTAGAGAGGAGTTTTATGGGGTTTCTCCATATTTAAAAGGTTTTCTTATTTTCTCTTATTTTCTTAAGGTGATGCTACTACTGTCACATCCCTACCCCTCATTCCGATTATGGGGAGGACGCGACCAACACTGTTGCTTCTATCAAATGGGAAATCTAGCCCCATAACATATAAAAATAAAATGCATTGAAGTAAATACATACACACACAGATGTATAATTCATTAAACAATGGAAGCAAATACATCATTACCATTCAAGCATTCAACATTTTCATGATAATTTAAAAAAGCAAATACAGTTGCAGATTTAAATACAAGAAATACTTATCTTGAGAAGAAGCTTCTCCACAACTAGCTATGTCGCTACAATGTTCCACCCAACCATAGGCCAGTGTGCTCATCAATCTCTTAGCATCACTACCACCCCCGAGATGGGCATGATTTCCATAAGGAACTAGGGAACACCGAGCTTACACACAACAATACCATACATCCACATTCAAGCCAACACATAGTTGGGTTTCACAGACTGTCCAACCAAGCCAATAAACAATTGGGTTTCATAGGTTATTAAGGCAACGATCCAATTACATAGGGGTTCCTTGGACTTACTCATCCAAGCCAAACTTTACATCAAACACATAGTCAACCAATTAATAGATGGATTCCTTGTACTTACCCAGCCAAGCCAACCTTCTAATCAAAACACAACCAACCATCTAACAGATGGGTTTACTCGAACTGCTAAGGAAACAAGCCAACACAAGGCATTAACATTCAAACACAATCAGACCATCCAACAGAGGAGTTTCTTGGACTTACTCAACCAAGCCAACACAAGGATGCACTTCACAACTAAACACACTATTGGGTATGAACAAAACTTTCCTAGGAAGCCAAAATGAAAATGGAACAAGGGGAAAAACAACCCTGGGAACCAAAATTGATTTCATAAAATGTTGAGGGAAATTCAGGAGCATCTTTACCTGTCCAATGGTACGATCTAGATCTCCTCCTTGGTTCCACTTTGTGGTTGTCTTGCATACGAACTCCTCCAAGTCCTTGATTGCATTCATTAGTACACATCACATGATCTTTTTCTAAGTCTTGGAGAATCCTTATCCTCGGCTTGGAACATTTCCAATGTCTTTGGAAACCAACAATACTTATGCTAGAGCCCCAAGCAATGAGTCAATTCCCATGTTAGTATTCACAATATTTTCCAAAATAATAGATGAATCACATGCACATGTATATTGGCATAAAATCAACAAGAAGTTTCCAAGTGAACTAAATACTTATATGCATAAGTATCTTCTTTTTGTTCCACAAGTATCTGACTTGAATTTATACAACCATGGCACTCACAACCCTGCCCCACCCCACACCCGAGTGTGCATTAAAAGGTATCCCGATTTCTGCAAGCCTCGGATCACCTGAAAATACCTCTCAATTGAGGTCCGACATCTCTGTTATTGAGCCCAACACCTCTTCGGGTGCTTCAATGGCAACTATGCTCAAGATCTTGCACCTCCTCTAGGTTCTCACCAAGCTCAGGTGCTTCCTTTCCGGACACCACAATGAATTAAGTCACATGTCAGATTCATTCCTATAGGATGCAATCTATAACAAGATTTTCAAAACCACGCTGCATCATATGCTCATGTATATTTATAGAAAATAAACAACAAAAGTTTGATAAGTAAACCAAATACTTATATGTATAGCATCTCTCAATTGATATTTGGTAGCCCTGCTTCAGAGCCCCACACCTCCTTGGGTGCTTAGTGGAAGATCTGACTTAAGGGCCTAACACCTCCTCCAAGTGCTCACCAATGCTCAAGTGCTTCCTTTCTAGACACCATAATACCTAGGGGTTATTCTCTTCCCGGATCCCCCACTCTCGTGACAGTCCCCTTATGGTGTGAATGGGTGTGGAAAGAAGTCTAACTGGATGTCTTACACCCTGGGTGTCCCCAGTGATGCATACCGGTGCCTAGTTGGTAGGGGGGAGAAGCTATGTACCCAAGTACATCCTTCCAAAGGAGCCATGTACCCCAACTACATATTTTCATCGTCTCACCTACGTTACATACACACATGGAGTTCATATGAGATGTCATCATAAAAAATTTCAATCATAGGTTCCCAAACCTATTCCAAACACATCCCTCTGAGAAGCTATGTACACCCAGTACATCCTTCTGAGGATCCATGTACACCCAATACAACCTTTGGAGGAGCCATGTACACCCAGTACATATTTTCGTCATCTCACCTGTGTTACATACAAGCATGCAGTTCATATGATATGCCATCATAAAAAAATTCAATCATAGGTTTCCAAACCTATTCCAAACACATCCCTCCGAGAAGCTATGTACACCTAGTACATCCTTCCAAGGAGCCATGCACACCCAATACATATTTTCACCATCTCACCTGTGTTACATACAAGCATGCAGTTGATATAAGATGTCATCATAAAAAATTTCAATCATAGGTTTCCAAACCTATTCCAAAAAAATCCCTCTTAGAAGCTATGTATCCAAGGAAAATCTTCCGAGGAGCCATGTACACCCAGTACATCCTTCCGAGGAGTTATATATCCTAAACATATCCTTCCAAGAAGCTATGTACTCCAAGGGCATACTTTCATCATCTCATCTGCGTTACATACAAGTATGTAGTTCACATGAGATGTCATCAAAATATTTAAACATAGTTTTTCAAATCTATTTCATGCATACATGATTTTCCAAATATCAAATGATCAATAACATTGATAGTCAAATAAAATCCCGAGTTCACAATTCTGCTTCCTGCAGAAAATTAGATTTCTGCAACCATGAGGGCATCCTCATATTGTTTGGCTTTTGCAAGTGCGCCCAATTATCCCCTAGTTACACATGCTGTCCCAAAACCTGGACATCCATATACAACATGTCATCTTGAAGTCATTTTAAATCATCCAAACAACCATAGTTAGCAACAGGAAAATTCAGACATCAAGCAATGCAAGGCAAGCATATCCATTGTTAGAATGATTCAAAACCATCATAGGAGATCACAATCTCCCATAATCAACAAAAAAAATTGCAATATGAAGTTTCAAAATATATTCTCAGTCATTAGATCCTTCTCATGGCACATGGCAACTTCCTGCCCTGGGTTTCATTGCGCACAACCATACTGCTTTGCTCAGGTCATTCTACCCGCAATCTTTAGGAATTCCTCATATGTATGCCCATCCACACAAGGGACATTTCCTCATGGAACTACAAGTTCACATGCAGGATTCCTCATCCTATACATAGACTCAACTTTACCTACAGAATATCCTTCAGTGAACCTCCTGCAATATCATGCAAGTCCCACAAAATCTTACAACTGTTAACTTTCTTGGAGTAGGCCAACTCATCATGGCCTCAATGTTCTCAAGTTCTACATCTAATCCTTTATTTGAGATAGTGTGACCCAAATAATGAATTCCATCCTCATAGAAGTCACATTTTCTCAAGCCTACATACAACTTATGCTTCTTGAGCAATTTCAAAGTCAGCCTCAAATGTTCCACATGTTCTTCCTCATTCTTAGAATAAATAAGAATTCCAACAAGAACTAACCTGTCCATAAATTACTGAAAACTATATTCATGAGGCACATAAATGTAGTTGGTGCATTTGTGAAACCAAATGATACCACTACACACTCATAAGATCCATACCTTGTTCTGAAGGTTGTCTTATGAACACCTTCATCCTTGATCCTTACCTGCTGGTAACTAGACCTTAAGTCAATCTTGGAAAACACCTCTTCTCTTCTCATTTGATTAAATAGTTCATCAATCCTATGCAAAGGATACTTGTTCATCTTAGTGACTTTATTCAACTGTCTCTAATCAATAGATAACTTGCATGTACCATCTTTCTCTTTCTCAAACCAAACTGGTGCTCCCCACGAGGACACACTTGGCTCAGAATACTTCTTTTCCCACAACTCTTGTAGCTGCATCATCAACTCTAGCAAGTCTGGCGTACTCACCCTGTAGGGTGTCTTGGACACTGTTGCTTTACCTGACACGAGTTCAATTGTAAAATTGATGTCCCTCTTTGGAGGAAACCCTAGAATTCCATCAGGAAAAACATTCCTGAATTTCGACAACATATGACAACCCTCCAACCTAGGAGTATCATTCTCTATTGCCTCCAAAACATGAGCTACTTACACTCTGCAACCTTTCCCATAGAACTTCTTCAGCTGCATTGCTAAAATATGCCTACTAGAGATCACTTTTGGAATGCCTTTCACAACCTTTCATTTGCCTTCTTCATCCAAGCACTCAAAAGTATTGTTGTAACAATCAAGCTTTTCTCTATGTGCTTATAACCAATCCATTCCAATCAGAATGTCATAAGAACCAAGTGGTAGAACATCCATATCTTCATAAGTGACCAACCATTCATAACCAATGGACATTTCCTTACCACCTCACTGACATTTTTCTTGGTTCTAGTGGCTAATTGGACTAACCATGATCTTCTTATGCTTTGACTTCTTCAAAGTGCACATCTCAACAAGTCCAGGGATGATATAGTGGGTTAATCAAAACATAAACAATCTGCTCAACAATCTCACCCTCAGCTTCCACCATAGTTGAGTTATGACTTGCCTGGTGGTCTTCTAACACTGCACAAATTTTAGGAATGGGCCCTACTTCCTGACCCATAGTTTCAGCTTCTTGGGTGTTGGGGACTTGACTTTCATTTCTAATCCGATGTGGACAATACTTAATCAGATGGTCTCCTCCACATCCTCATCACTCTGGCTGGCTTAATCATAGCTTGTGATGGATTCCTTTTCTGCTTCATGAGGTGAGAAGGTTTGAAACCTTTCTTCCTTGGGTCAAGCTTCAAATCCTTCTTGTGGGACTTTCTCCTACCCCCTTTTATCTCTGTTAATTGATGCCCAAATTTTATCTATCTTTGGAGGTATTCCAAACTCTGTAGCATGACTGTAATCAACTGGTTTTTCTCTTCCAGAGCCTTGATCATCCTTTTATTTTCCTCTATGCAACTCTACAAAATCTTGTTTAGGAACACCATTGTTAGCTGCATGAACACCATATTTTGATATCTTGTCAAAAAATATACTTTTCTTCCACAACAACGATTGTATTAGAGGGACGATGAGGGTTAAGGGTCCTTCGATTTCGTGCAATCTAGCGCATAAATTCACTGCCATTTTCATCTTTCTGGTACCTGTAAATCCCACTGAGAAACATGTGGAAATTCTCTGTTTCAGAGCAACTCATCTTTTTCCTCCGATTGGTGAACTCACATTTTTCTCCTGACGTGTTGACAAAAATCATCGAGTTTGCCCGATATGTATCGAAAAAACTCGCCCTTTTCATCCAATCGAAAAAACTCCGATTTTGATCCCGACATGTCGACAAAACTCTACTTTTTCTTCCGACACATCGACAAAAATCGTCATTTTCTTCCGATCGATGGAACTCATCAAACTTTTCTGAAATGTCGACAGAACTCATCGAGTTCATCGGACATGCATCGACAAAACTCACCTTTTCTTGCTGACAGGGGAATTTTTGACACTTAGAATGTAATGTCCCGATTTTGACCCTGTTACATTAGATGTATATGATGTATATATTGTAATGATCATGGTGTGGAGCTAAAGGCCAAGGCCCCGCCGTTGATCGGTTATGCTATGTTTTGGGATTTAAATTGTCACCGATGGTATATCGGGGCATGTGGCATATATTATGATGGTCATCATGTAAAATATGCATCTATAATAAAAATAAACACAACCAGCTACGGTCGCGGCAATCAAATCGAATGGGGCATGATTTCCTAAGGATAAGGGGGGGGGGATATTTAACCTATGGACCCATGGGGAAAAGCCAAATGTCTATGAGAAGACCCATCAAGCTGTCCACTACCTTTCTTGTCTTTTTCTCCAATCATTTATTTCTTCCNTGCATTTTCCATTCACGATTTTGGTAGCTTCATGTGTTTTTACCATGGCTGTGAAGAGCCATTCACGTTTTTGGCTGTCTCACTGACTATTGGTCTCACGCATAGACTATTTGGGGCGTTTTCCCCTGCTGTGAGTTGTGTTCACTGATAAACTTCAGGACTATGTGTTTTTCCCCATGTTGTGAGCTGTTTTTGCTATTACGTATGGGGCTGTGTAATTCGTTTTTCCCTGTTTAAGCTGTGAGAGCTGAATTAATTGCCGGAGTGCAATTGTTGGTCTTCGGACTGTATTGGGAGCAAGGATGTGGGCTGAGTTTTGCTTGATAAACCTGGTGGCTAGAACCACACAGACAAAGCTAGAGGGCTGACCTTCTTCTCCATCACCCCTGAATAGCACTGGAAGGGAATGCAGGGCCTGAGGGACTGTGTAGCAGAGAAGGGACTGATTCCTTGTGTTGGGTGTGGATGGGTGTCTTAGAGGTCAGGCTAGTTCTGGTGTAGGTGTCCTTGGCTCTATAATGAGCTCACCAGCTTAGCAAATTGCCTTCTCCATCTCCTTAATGGCCTGATAAACCCAACTTAGTTGGCTTGGCTGTGTCTTGGTTACCTGTGGCTATGTGTCAGCCTGCTAGTTCCCTTATTCCTTGGAGAATCATGCCCAGCTCGGGGGTGGCAGCGTTGCTGAGATATTGATGAGCACGCTGGCCTATGGTTGGGTGGAACGTTGCAGCGACGTAGCCGGTTACGGATCGCATTCATCATAAGATAAGTAATTTTGTCCATTTTTACTTCTGAAATCTTGATTTCTGTTAATGGAATTGATGAACCTGTTATTGAACACAGGCATGTATGAATGCTGTTGGTTTCCGCTGTGAATGAGGATTAAATTGCATCCGTGCATGATGAATAGTTCTGTGTGCATATTTTAGTTCAAATTTTGTTTAAGCATTCTGTTTATGCAACTTTTAAGCCTGTATATGTTCATGGGCGGTTAGCCCGGTTGTTTGAAGCATTGGTCGCGTCCTCTTTGCCGGTCGGAGGCATGGGGACGTGACATAGAAAATTTTTGAAACTTTTTCTTCCTTCTTTCATCGGCGAAACTCAACTTTTCCACTCAACACGCATCGACGAAACTTACTTTTCCCACCCAGTACGCATCAACGAAACTCATCCCTTCCGCCCGACATGTATCGACTAAACTCCCCAAGTTTGGCCGACATGTCCATACTTAGGAAAATTTTGAACTCTTTTTGGTATTTTCTCTGTCATCAACGAAACTTGCATTTCTAAACCGGTGTGTGTCGAAGAAACTCAGCCAACACAGCTGGTGTATCGACAAAACTCTCTGTATTCTGCCGGTTTTTCAACACTCAGAAATTTTTTCTGGAAAAAATTATTTTCTTCCTCTTCTCGTCGGATCCATTCAGCCTTTCATGTCGATGCCATCGGCACCACTCAGGAAGTTCAGCAGACACGTATCGGTGGAACTCGGCCAATTGAGCCCACATGCACATTTTTCATCAATTTAGAAAAAATTTCTGAAAATTTTTCGTCTTTCTCTTCATCGGCTAGTCTTAGCCTTTCATGTCGACATGGTCGCTGCAAGCTTGTCGACGAAACTCGACCAACCCAGTCGAAATGTGTCACCTCAACTCAGCATTTCAAGCCGATAGGAATCACGTCGATCTTCATTGACTTGACTCAGCTAATTCAACCGACATGTATTGGCTCAACTTGAGAAACTGAGCCGACATAGGCAACAATCCAACACTTAGAAACAATTTGGAAAATTTTCTCTCTTTACTTCTTTCTTGCTGACCACAGAGGGTTATTTTTCCTCTGTCAACTATTCATCTTGGCCCATTGAGGCCCAATGCTGCAACCAGTGCTCTGATACCACACTGTCACGTCCCCAACCCTCATCTCGATGATGGGGAGGACGCGACCAACACTGCTGCTTCTATCAAACGGGAAATCTAGCCCCATAACATATAAAAATAAAATGCATTGAAGTAAATACATACACATGCATATGTATAATTCATTAAACAATGAAAGCAAATACATCATTCCCATTCAAGCCTTCAACATGTTCATGATAATTTACAAAAACAAATACAATTGCAGAGTTAAATACAATAGATACTTATCTTGAGAAGAAGCTTCCCCGCAACTAGCTATGTCACTGCAACGTTCCACCTAACCATAGGATAGTGTGCTCATCAATCTCTCAGCATCACTGCCACCCCCAAGCTGGGAATGATTTCTACAAGGAATTAGGGAACAATAGGCTTACACACAACCATACCATACATCCATAGTCAAGCCAACACACAGTTGGGTTTCACAGAATGTCCAACCAAGACAATAAAAAATTCGGTTTCACAGGCTATTAAAGCAAGAAGCCAATTACATAGGGGTTCCTTGGACTTACTTAGCCAAGCCAAAATTTACATCAAACACATAGTCAACCAATTAATAGATGGATTCCTTGGACTTACCCAGCCAAGCCAACCTTCTAGTCAAAACACAACCAACCATCTAACAGATGGGTTTACTCGGACTGCTAAGGAAACAAGCCAACACAAGGAATTCACATCGAAATATATTCAGACCATCCAACATAGGGGTTTCTTGGACTTACTCAGCCAAGCTAACACAATGATGCAATTCACAACCAAACACATTGCTGGGTATGAACAAAACGTTTTTGGGAAGCCAAAACGAAAATGGAACAAGGGGAAAAACAACCCTCGGAACCAAAATTGATTTCACAAAACGTTCAGGGACATTCAGGTGCAAAAATGACCATCATTCACACCCAAATCGTGAATCCCAAAATCAGAAAATGCCCTTGGGAATTTCAGGAGCAATCCAGCCTCAACAAACACCCAAAATGTAAATCCCTACTGCACATGCACTCAACAACACAAAACGACTTCCCAACCATGGAGAAAAATGGAACAACGACATAAAATATGAAGGATAACTCCCATCTTGCTCACAGGGGAAAAAACAACCTCTACAAACCCCCAGCTCCTAGATTTGATTTCAGAAATCGTCTGCTGGATTCACATGGGAAAAAACAACCTCTACAAACCCCCAGCTCCTAGATTTGATTTCAGAAATCGTTTGCTGGATTCACATGGGAAAAAACAACCTCTTGAAACCCCAAAATTGTGGTTCCATTTTTCTCATTTGCCCAGCAACAGATAAAACAAATTCTGTGCATGGAGAAATGAAGAATTGATAGGAAATCATGACGGAGAGAGCTCAACAAGCTTCAAATGCATGAGAGAGCCCAACATGAATGAGAATGGGTGAGGAATGAAAGATGTGGGTGAATAATGGCTTGGGCATGCTTTTCCAAGCATTTACTTGCCCAAGAAGTCAAAATCATGTTTTCCAAAAATGGGTGGCTTCCCAAATTCGAATTTGACTCCCAAACTCTTCCCATCCCCATGCATTAACTTCCCCAACCAATTTCTGAATGACTAGGAACAAAAGACAAAATGGGTAGTTGACAGCGTTATGGATTTTCCCTTTGACATTTGGCTTTTCCCCATTGGCTCAAGGGTTTGAATATCCCCCCCTCCCTATTCCTTGTGAAATCATGCCCCCATCTCTTTAACGTTGTTGCGCATAGCTAGTTGTGGTATTTTTATTAATTTGCATTTTTACATGATGTCTCAAAACATATTGTGTCTGGCTAGCACATAAACCATCAACATAGATTTTAATTTCCCAAACATAAAACACTAAATCCATGGTGGGTCCTTTGCCTTGAGCTCCACACCACGATTTATTAACGCTATTTACATCATATGTAATTCAATACCATGGGGTCAAAACTGGGGTGTTACAACTACAATCTGGAAGTACTCTATCTCTAAACGATTATTCTCTCTTGGAAGGGCGAGCTCTGGGGTGGCATTGATTTGTCTATGGTTGGGAGATGATCTTTGTGATCATCGTGGATAAATGAGCTCCACTCTGTGTTTTTGTGCTTTGATATTCTTCTAGTGATATTGGTTTTGCAGATGTTAATCTAACAGTGATGATCGTAATTTGATATCGTCACAAGAAGATTTCTAAACTTGTAGGTCCTAATTACATTCCAAACATTCCATTCAGAGGTTATGATTTTGGTAAAATATTTGTAGAAAAATCTTAAAACCAAATGCATTTACAAAACATTAAAGTAGACAAATCTTAGATGAAATGGTGCATAATTGTTGCCTCTTAATTATGATATGAAGGTTCTAATTCATGCATGCCCACTTCCATTGCATTGTGGGTTAGATTAACCATTTCTTCTTCTGTTTGAGCTTGAGGGGAGTCCGCTAGTGATGGATTTTTGGAGGCTGCAGAGGAGGAATCTTCTTGGAGTTTTCCACCATTGATCTTAAACAAGTGCACTCATCGTCTAATCACCAAATATTTTTCTTGGTAGCAAGATGCTTATGATAATGGAATTATGAGAGGTTTGGTCATGGTCCAATTCCTGGATTTTATAGGCGGGGATGCCTTCTCGTTATCCTTTTAAGCTCCTAGAATTCCCTCTGAGAAGTTGGAGGCTAACAATTGTCTTCAAGTCCCTCACAACGATCTTTATTTCTATGGTTGTCTTCCAGTTGTCCTATGTAGGTTTGGTACACTTAAGAGCATTATTAAGGATTGATTACTTGTCTCTTAATGGTTTTGTAAAATAATATACTCAAAGGTAAAATTGTTGTTGAAAGCTATTGGCATACCTGATGACCTCATAACCAATCAACCATTATGCTAGTTGAAGACAACGTTGTTGGGAATTGGGGCAACAAACACCACAAGACATCTTGAAAACCTTACATTGTATTGTATGTGGTCTAAGAAAGACCTATTGTCTTCATATCTAGCATGAAATAAGGTTGGTTCTGCTGGAAGACATATACGTGTTATGTGAAAGACTTGTGGTCTTCATATCCAGCATGAAACAGGGTTGGCTCTACCAAAATACCTATGTAGTCCTAATGTGAACACCTATGAATAATGACTGTGACTCAGTACACCTGAGTTCTAGGTACAAATATGGGGACAAGTTATTCTATACCTATGAACTATGACAGTGATTCTGGGAACACCTAAGTTCTAGGTAAGCATTTGTGGGTGAGAAATTTGATGTGGACACATGTGAGCTATGATAGTGATTGGGTGGACACTTGTGAGTCATGCAGTGATAACTAGCTTCGATATTGGTAAGTTATGTTATACATAGATCTGATGCCAGTTAGCCATGGTACATGGCTCTGTAGCTCATTGGGTAAGTCATAATACATGACTCTGTATGCCCAAATGAGTAGAGACCTAGTCAAGACCTTCAATGACTATTAGAGACTCATTTTAGAAATGAGGTAATAGTCAAGGTCTCCGAGGAATATGTGTGACTATCCAAGACTCATCCAAGGTGTAACACCCCGGTTTTGACCCCGTTGCATTAAGATGTATATGATGTATATATTGTAAATGATCATGGTGTGGAGCTCAAGGCCAAGGCCCCACCATTGATCGGTTATGCTATGTTTTGGATTTAAACTTGTCACCGATGGTATATCGGGGCATGCTGCATATATTATGTTTGCCATCATGTAATTATGCATCTATAATTAAAATGAACACAACCAGCTACGATCGCAGAAACTAAAATGAGAAAGGGGCATGATTTTCACAAGGATAAGGATGTGGGTTGGGAATTTGTCAAACCTGGGCCAATGAGAGAAAATACCCATGTGTCTTCTTCCCTTGTTTTATTCCAACCACTTTCATTAAGAATTGCTGGTGGTGGTTGGGGAAATTATTTGTCTTTGGGAGTGGGGTGGCAGGACTGTCAGTCCTCACCCACACACACACTCCACCACGGTTGACTTCACTACGGCCAGGAAAAACCACTGCGATCACTCACGCAGGGATTCCACTCTTCCCACGACGGTGCTAAATGCTCACGCCCTTCCAATTCGTGTCCTCTCTGTTGTTGTTCACCCACGCACCCAGGAAGAGCTGTTCGTCCTCACGCAGGGACCATAATCTGTCCATTATCCTCACGCACATGTATTCTTTTGTTTTGGGCTCACACAACAAGCTGGGAGTTGTACGTTTTCATCCACGGTTTTCCCTGTGAAGGGCCATTCGCGTTTTCAGTTGTGTGTATGTCTTTCCTTACCAGTTCGTGGCCTGTACATATGGTTGCCTCTGCCCAGCTGTGAACTTGGCTATTCCTTTCCATCCTTGGACTGTGTAAGACCCTTGGTGTCTTCATTGTTCTGATTGCGTCGCTGGTTTTACCCACGTGGTTGGCTGTGTTTTCCGTGGTCTTCTTTACATTTTGGGGAACTGTTGCAAATTCGCTTGAGAGTCATTTTGGCCATGATAGGGCCAAGAATGACTCAGGAATTGTCTTCCCTGTCTTAAGCTGTATCAGCTGATTGATTGCCTGAGTGCAATGGTTGGTCTTCAGGATGTGTAGGGAGCAGGGATGGGGGCTTAGTTTTGCTTGATAAACCTGGTGGCTGGAAACCACACAGACAGAGCTAGAGGGCTGGCCTTCTTCTCCATCATCCCTGAATAGCACTAGAAGGGAATGCAGGGCCTGAGGGACTGTGTAGCAGAGAAAGGATTGGTTCCTTGTGTTGGGTGTGGGCGGGTGTCTTAGAGGTCAGGCTAGTTCTGGTGTAGGTGTTCTTGGCTCGGTAATGAGCTCACCGGCTTAGCATTAAGCCTTTCCCAACTCTTGGATGGCCTGATAAACCCAACTGTGTTGGCTTGGCTGTGTTTTGCATATCCCTGGCTATGTGTAAGCCTGCTAGTTCCCTTATTCCTTGGAGAATCATGCCCAGCTCGGGGGTGGCAGCGCTGCTGAGAGATTAAGGAGCACGCTGGCCTATGGTTGGGTGGAACGTTGCAGCGACGTAGCTGGTTGCGGATCGAGTTCATCATAAGATAAGTGCTCTTGTCCATTTTTACTTCTGCAACCATGTTTTCTGTTAATGTAAATGATGAACATGCTAAATAAATGCTTGTGTGAATGCATGTTGATTCCACTGTGCATGATAAATAATTGTAGTTGTGTATGATAAACAATGGCAATTGTGCATTTTTACTTCAATGCACTTTCTTTCAGCATTCTGTTTCAGCAGTTTTATGAATTCAACATGTTCATGGGGCTTTTAGTTTGCATGGTTAATGCCATGGGTCACGTCCTCTTCGCCGGTCGGAGGCACGGGGACGTGACACAAGGGATGGAGTAATAGTCATAATGATTCGTTTTGTATGAACCTGTCTTCATTAGCTATGCAGGAAGACATATGTGACTTACATCCAATATGAAAAATGACTGGATCTATAAGATCTTGCATCCAGTATGAAAAAGGAATACCACTGCCGAGAGCTACATCTAGTATGAAAAAGGACTAGCTCTATAGTGGTACACCCACCGTGAAACAAGGTTGGTTACTGTACAAATATAGCAACCCTTATGATTGGGAGATTTATGGGGTGTATCCCATACAAATATGATGAAAGCATCACATAAAGTTATGGCCCTTGGGATCCCTCATATGAATGTAGTCCTTATGGATGTTGTGTGGAGATTGTATCCCATGATGTGATGAAGACTCACTAACAATGATAGTCATAGTGAGATATTTGGGTCATGTTGATGCATGTTGATTACATGCATGCTTCCCCGACGAACTGGGTTGAGCATATGCATGAGTTGTGAATTTGGTAAATGCTTCCCCGATGAACTAGGTTGAGCAGATGCACACGTTATAGAGTTGGAGCTAGTGCTTGTTCTTCGATGAAATGGATTGAACTAATGCATGTAGTTTGATAGACACTTCTCGATGAACTGAGATTGTGTTGGGATCCCTTCCATATGTATAGATATTATCCAAATGGTTGTGATGTACTGTTGATATCCAAATAAGTTTCAGTTGATGATATTGATAATGTCTCCTTGGCTAAGAGGGAGTGTTGAAGTAGTAGCTGTGTAAGGATCATCGTCATAGGTCTTCCCTGAAAGAGGAAAAAGGTTGGCCCAAAAAAGTGTCAAATTAAGTCAAGTCGGCCTAGAAAAGAGACAAATCAAGGCAATTCGACACCAGTAAAACTGTCAAGTCGGCCTAGTTGAAAAAGTGACCCAGAAACTATATAACTAGAAGGCGCCCTCCTTCATTTTTTCACACACTGCAACAAGTTCGCTCTCTACTAAGAGAAGTTCACTACTGTAGTTGGAGAGGCGTTTTTCGGGGTTTCTCCATCTTTAGAGAAGGTTTTCGTATTTTATCTTATTTTCTTAAGGTGATGCTACTACGATCTGGAAGTAATCCATCTCTAAACGATTATTCTCTCTTGGAAGGGCGAGCTCGGGGGTGACATTGATTTTTCTATGGTTGGGAGATGATCTTTGTGATCATCATGGATAAACGAGCTCCACTCTTTGATTTTGTGCTTTGATATTCTTCTAGTGATCTTGGTTTTGCAGATGTCAAATTCTAACAGTGATGATCGTAATTTGATCTCGTCACAAGAAGATTTCTAAACTTGTAGGTCCTAATTACATTCCAAACATCCCACTGAGAGGTTATGCTTATAGTAAAAGCTTTGTAGAAGACTCTTAAAAACCAAATGCATTTACAAAACATTAAACTAGATGAAGGTTAGATGAAATGGTGCTTGCTTGTTGGCTCCTAATTCTGATATGAAGGTTCTACTTCATGCATGCCCACTTCCATTGCATTGTGGCTTAGATTAACCTTTTCTTCTTCTGTTTGAGATTGAGGGGAGTCCATTGATGGCTTTTTGGAGGTTGCAAAGGAGGAATCTTCTTGGAGTTTTCCACCATTGATCTTAAACAAGGGCACTCGTCATCTAATTACCAAATATTTTTTTTTGGTAGTAAGATGCTCACGATAATGGAATCTGAGAGGTTTGGCGATGGTCCAATTCTTGGATTTTAGAGGTGGGGATGCCTTCTCGTTATCCTTTTAAGCTCCTAGAATTCCCTTTGACAAGTTGGAGGCTAACAATTGTCTTCAAGTCCCCCATGACAATCTTTACTTTCTATGATTGTCTTCAAGTTGTCCTATGTAGGTTTGGTACACTTGAGAGCATTATTAAGGATTGATTACTTGTCTCTTAATGGATTTGTAAAATAATATACTCAAAGGTAAATTGTTGTTGAAAGCTATTGGCATACCTAATGACCTTATAGCCAATCAACCATTATGCTAGTTGAAGACGTCGTTGTTGGGAAATGGGGCAACAAACACCACAAGACATCTTGAAAACCTTACATTGTATTGAGCTAGCTTTCTCTCATCTACAATAGAGTACAATAAGGTCCCTTGTATAAGAGTAGGTGACCATAACAACCTTGTCATAATAGAAATGTTTGTTTAGCCATCTCCAACAATACCTCCTTAAATCTCTCGAGACATAGACCTTAGGCATTATATGCATCATTACATTATATATTGTCACCACTAAATATTACAAGTATGAATTCTTCCTTCAACCACTTCCTTTGTTATACCTCTTTTAAGAAAGGGATCATGATATGTAGAGCTTATATGGATGTGGGAAAACACAAAAAACGAGATAAAATTTTATAGTCATAAAAGCTATTCAAAGACAACACCAAATAGAATAAATATATCTAAATAAATTTGATCATAGTTTCACACACAATTTAATGAAAACACTAAGCACTATGTTAGTAACATATACTACTCCTTGCTGGCCATCGTGATTAACATAAAGATAATGTAATAGTCAATCAACTCTCTTCAAACTAAAACTTTTGTGACCTGAAAAAATCAGACTCTCAAAACAACGAAGAATTTCCCATAAGCGTCGCCTGAGAGATTCGAACTCTCGCGGGGAAACCCCATGTACTTAGCAGGCACACGCCTTAACCACTCGGCCAAAGCGACGCTATTGTATTATATTTGCTTTAATATAATAATAATAATAACTATCGAATGCCATTTTGGTTGATGATTTCATAACTTCCGTCTGATTAATTACCCACATGCAGTTTGGCGTCAGAGTGGTTCGAACTCATGACCTGGGCGTTCCTTGAGGATTAGTATTAGCTATAAACCTATGTAATAACAAACTGCAACATTACCATCACGGTGAAAAAAACCTAAGGCCATTTTGATTTTTATAGTCTTTATCATGGAATTTGAAGATTTAATCTTTTTTTATACTAAGACCATTTTGATTTTTATATTCTTTATCATGGAATTTGAAGATTTAATTTTTTTTTTTCATCCTTCAAATTTATTTTTGATTGTAAAAATGGGTTTAATGTTATGGGATATCGTTGTTGCACTTGGATTATGCAAACTCGATAGTGTATATTTATGATTCATACAAAGTGTTGGGTAAAAATAGTCCAAAAACGGCCCAGAAAAGTGGTCCAAATCATCACTTCTCTAGACTACTCACTTGCCATCCTATCTCTTCGGTGACAAGTTTGCTAGCCAAAGGCTCTGTACCCTTCAACTATGAGGTTGCCCTAGAGTAACACCACATTTGATAAAGTGAATGCTTTCTCTGTGTGTCATAATAACATGCATTACTTCGAAGATATCGCCTAATAACCAATTTATTCTTATGCCCTTTTTTCTCATAGTTCTCCTCGGAAGTGAATACATTAGAGAGTAGGGTATCATGTGACCTAATGGAGGAAACACTCTTAACCATTAGATCCACTCAAATTGTACATATGAAGATAGATTTTTTTTTTAAAGTGAGGATGTTGTTGACTTCTTTAATGTGTGTGTATGTGTATTTGACTTAAAGTTGGCACTAAATTTTTGTTGTTGTTATTATTATTATTATTTTAAATGCCACATGTCATTTACACATTGAGCACATAATTACACATCTTTTTCAAACTAGGTTGTAGAAAGCATCTTAACACAATCATATATAAGAAGTAAACACGACATTTGATTTTTTTTCATAAGGCATATTCTTTTCTAATTCATTATTATCATTTTTATTTTAGAACTCTAAAATACTTGTGTTGGATTATTTGTTAAAGATAATTCAATGGATTAATGATGGTCATTGTGTTTGCTTGCTCAATGTGCCTTCTAACACCAAGAGAGCCAGACTTATGTCAAATACCTCATTATGTAGGTCTTGAACTAACTTCATATATAGTCTTAAATCTCATGAGCTTGTAGAGTTTCCATTTCGATTACTTAAAATTTGCTAATAAAAACATAGAGTAAGTCAATCTTTTTGTTTAATTTTACTAGTATTTTACATTGAACTTTAATGCTCATTTTCACTATAAATTTCACTTGTACTCCTTTGAAGTTCAAGTCAATTGATTGCATCGTATCATATTCCACTTGTACTCCTTTGAAGTTCAAGTCAATTGATTGCATCATATCATATTCTTAGTGTTTTTAAATACATTCAGTTGATGTTTCTTTCTTTGAATATTCATTCCCCAAATAACATTCAATTAGATCGTTAAGTTACGAACAATTTCAATTATGTTGGGTTGAAATATATTATGAGGTATTTCAAGAAGTTGTTAAGTTAAATTTAGCTTTCCCAATTCATAAGAATAGGGCCTATATGTTTAAGGTGAGTCTTTCTATAGGGAAACACCATGACATGTGGGTGATTTGACTTTCTATGAGAAATATCTAAATCCAACATTATGTGGGGTATTTTCCTTATTCATCTAATGTTTTTTTTTGGTATTTTTCTCATCCATTGATTTTTGTTTTAATGTTTGAAGTGTCTTGAAACATTAAGTTGGTATATTTTTGTAGATTTACATTGCTGGAAGCAACAATGTTGCAATATATGCTTCTTTAAAAATACCTCAAAATAAAAACTATTAACTATTTAATAGAATGATTTTTTTCCACACATATAATAATAACCTGCAATACTATTAAAAATTGATTGATATCCAATTTATTCTCGTGCCTTTCTTCTTGCCGTAATTCTCTCACATGTGAAGGGAAACACAAACTTTCAATCCAATTTATTCTCGTGCCTTTCTTCTTGCCGTAATTCTCTCACATGTGAAGGGAAACATAGACTTTCAATCCAATTTATTCTTGTGCCTTTCTTCTTCCTATAATTCTCTCACAGGTGAAGGGAAACATAGACTTGTCTTTAGAGAAAAGGAGCCAAGCCAATAACTTTAGGCTTCCTCACAGTCTCTCTGCCTTTCACACAAACAACATGGATATTATTCACAGACACATGTCTGTGGGGTGAACATGAGGTTGACTTTTTCTCCCTCCTCCTTGACACCTTATAAAAATAATTTGGTTATATA
>LPNX010859434.1:91735-121717 GCA_001517045.1 Pseudotsuga menziesii | reverse complement strand
TACTCCCCAGATATTGTAGCCACCATGAGAAGCCAGATTAAATCTTAGGAAGAGCAAAATTAGCTGAATGCAGCCATGCTGCAGAGCTGGAGAGACATCCAAAGCCTGATGAGCTCTGGGCGTCGGACAACAACTCCAGAAGGTAGTAAAAGTAGTGCTAGAAGAAGAAAGAGATATTCTAGTGGATCATCTGACTCTGAAGGATCCACTGGGGATTCGAGCTCTTCTTCTCACGGGAATAATAGAAAGAGGCGCTACCAGAATAGTTTGCATGATGAATTCAAGAAGGTTAAGCCTCCTACCTTTGATGGTGAGATAAAGAATGGTCAAGAAGATGAAGCTTGGCTTCTTGGGATGAGAAAATATTTCTAATTCCAAGACTACTATGGAAATATAAAGGCTAGGGTAGCCATCTTCAATTTGACTGGAAGAGCATCCATATGGTGGGAGCACTTCAGGGAAGTGAAGAAGATCAGGGAAAGGGAGATAGTGTGGAAGTAGTTCCAGAATTTTTTCAGGAAGAAGTACCTCTCTGATAGGAACTATGATGGTAATATTAAAGAATTCCATGAGCTGAGATTGGGACAGATGGCCATGGAAGAGTATGCAAATAATTCTTGGAGTTGTTAAGGTATGTCAGGTATATCAAGGATGAGAAAGTAGAAATCCAATGTTTTCTGAGTGGGCTACCTCAAGCATACAGATACATGATTGAGTTTGATGAGCCTAGAAATATGGAAGAGGCCATCAGGAAGGCTATGTATTGTTATGATCAGAACAAAGGCAAGCCTGATTACAATAGATGTGGAAGGACAAAAAGAATGAGAAATTTGACCAAAGGAAGAAAGGTTTCAAACCTTCTCACTTCCGAAATAAACAGAGGCAGCCATCACAAGCTGTAAACCAGCCAACTGGAGTGATGGGAGGCATGCTCAGATATCCCAAGGATCCAATAGAGTCGTTCCAATGTTAAAAATGTGGAGGACCCTACCTGCATAGGAACTATTCACAGCATAATGGGAATGCAAGGCGAGTTCAGAACATCCAAGAAGCATAAACTATGGGTTAAGTGGCAAGGGATGCCCCTAGAATTTATGCAGTGCTAGAGGACTGTCAGGCAGATCATCAGTCAACTGTGGTTGAAGTTGCAGGTAAGATTGTTGAGCAATCTGTTTCTATTTTGATTGACCCTAGATCTACTCACAATTATATTACTCCTATATTTGTTGAGATTTGAGATTTAAAGAAGTTAAAGCATAGAAAATCATGGTTAGTTCAACTAGCCACTAGGACCAAGAGAAAAGTTAGTGAAGCGGTAGAAAAATTTCCATTGGTTATGAATGGGCTAGTAACTTGTGCAGATCTGAATGTTCTACCACTTGGTTCCTATGATATTCTCATAGGAATGGACTGGTTAGAATCTCACAGAGTTAAGCTTGTATGTTATAATAAAACTTTTGAATGCATGGATGAAAAAAGAAACCCAAGAGTGGTAAGAGGCATTCCAAAGGTGATTTTTGTCAGGCGAATTTCAGCAATGCAGCTGAAGAAGCTATGTAGGAAAGGTTGTCAGTTGTATGCAGCCCATGTTTTGGAGGCAACATAGAATGAAACTCCTAGGTTGGAGGAATTTCATGTATTGCAGGAATTCAAGGATGTTTTTCTTGAAGAGATTCCAAGACTTCCTCCAAAGAGGGACATTGATTTCATAATTGAACTTGTACCAGGAGCAGCACTAGTGTCTAAGACACCTTACAGGATGAGTACACCAGAAATGCTAGAGCTGAAGATGTAGCTACAAGAGTTGTTGGAGAAGAAGTATATCAGGCCAAGTGTGTCTCCTTGGGGAGCACCAATTCTATTTGTAAAGAAGAAAGATGGTACACTCAGATCGTGTATTGATTACAGATAGCTGAATAAAGTCATTGTGAAGAATAAATACCCTTTGCCTAGAATTTATGACCTCTTTGATCAAATGAGAGGGGCAAAGGTATTTTCAATGATTGACTTGAGGTCTGGTTACCATCAGGTAATAATAAAAGATGAATAAATTCATAAGACAACCTTCAGAACAAGGTATGGACATTATGAGTTTGTAGTGGTACCATTTGGTCTCACAAATGCAGCAACTACATTTATGTGTCTCATGAATAGTGTTTTCAACAGGTATTTGGACAAATTTGTTCTTATTTTCCTTGATGACATTCTTATTTATTCTAAGAATGAGGAAGAGCATGAAGAACATTTGAGTCTGACTTTGAAATTGCTAAGGGAGCGTAAGATGTATGCCAAGTTGAACAAATGTGACTTGTATAAATATAGAGTTCATTTTTTGGGCCACATTATCTCTGATGAAGGTATATATGTGGACTCTAAAAATATCGAATCCATTATGAATTGACCAACCCCAAGAAATGTAACAGATGTAAGGTATTTTATGGGACTTGATGGATACTACAGGAGATTCATTGAGGGATTCTCGAAGGTTTCATATTCCATCACTTATTTGCAAAAGAAGGGGATGAAGTTTGAATGGACACCAAGGTGTGAAGAAAGCTTCTAGCAGCTGAAGAATATTCTTACTAGTGCACCATTTTTGAAGATTGCAGACCCAGAAAAGGACTTTGTGGTGCATACTGATGCATGTGGTCAATGACTTGGAGGAGTTCTTATGCAAGACAACCACGTGGTGTGTTATGAGTCTAGGAAGTTGAGGGATCATGAGAAGAACTATGACACTCACGATTTAGAACTTGCATCCATAGTACATGCTCCCAAGATGTGGAGGCATTACTTACCAGGCATTTGAGCTAAGGACAGATCACTGTGGTCTAAAATACTTGTTTGATCAGCCTACTCTAAATGCTAGGAAAGTTAGATGGCTGGAGTTTTTATATGAGTTTGGTTTTGAGATCAAACACATAAAAGGAAAAGAAAATAAAGTGGTTGATGTACTCAATAGGAATATGCATGAAATGCATGTGGCATCTCTTAGTATCTGTCAATCAGATTTGAGACAACAAATTGTTAATCATTCTGCTGAAGATTGAATGTATGTGCAGGTAAAAGATAAACTACAGACAACAAAGTTTTGAGAAGAGGTACGAAGGATATAAATTGGAAGAAGATGGACTTCTTACTCATAAATACAGAATTTATATTCCAAATGTAGCAGACTTGAGGAGATTTGTTATGGATGAGATCCATCAAGCTCCCTATTCTGGTCACCTAGAATATCATAAGATAGTTGCTACAGCTAGAAAGCAATATTTTTGGCCAGGAATGAAGAAGGACATTGCTGGGTATATTTCAAAGTGCATGAAATGTTAGCAGGTAAAGGTTGAGCATCAATACCCAGTAGGTTTGTTGCAACCCTTTCCAGTTCTAGAATGGAAATGGGAAGTTGTTTTCATGGATTTTATCACAGGATTTCCATGACTTGGAGGCAACATGATTCCATCATGGTTGTGGTGGCCAAGTTGACAAAGGTAGCACATTTTATATCGGTTAAGTCCACATATAATACTGATGACATTGCAAAAATATTTATGAAGGAGATTTTTTAGATTGCATGGATTTCCTAAGGAAATAGTCTCTGACAGGGATGCCAAGTTCACTTCCAATTTTTGGAAGGCGTTGTTTGCATATTTAGGTACAAATTTGAAATTCAACACTGCCTACCATTCTCAAACTGATGGCCAGACTGAGAGAGTGAATCAAGTGCTGGAAGAAATGCTTCGCATGTATGTGATGGACAACCAACCAAGTGGGAATATTATTTACACTTGGTAGAATTCGCGTAGGACACCAGTGACATGGGATAATCCAATGAACAAGATTGTGCTTGGTCCAGAATTGCTCAAGGAAATGGAGCAGGAGGTTGTAGAGATCAGGCAGAATATGAAAGCATCCCAGGATAGACAGAAAAGCTATGCAGACAAGCATAGGGTGCATAGAGAGTTCAGTGTTGGGGATCATTTTTACCTCAAAGTGGGGGCAAGGAAGAGTTCCTTGAAGCTTGGAAGTTGTGCCAAGCTGTCACCTAGATACTGTGGGCCATTTGAAGTGATTGAGAGAATAGGTCCAGTTGCATATAGACTTGCATTGCCTGCTAGCACTAGAGCTCATAATGTTTTTCATGTTTCTTTACTTAAGAAATATGTACATGACCCTAACCATGTGATTGATTGGGATGTGATCCAGGTGGAACCCGAGGGAGAGTTCCAAACCAAACCATTGCACATCGTTGACAGGAAGGTCACAGTGCTCCAGAATTGAGCCATTGGACAGGTGAAGTTGCAGTGGGAGCACTATGGTCCTGAGGAGGCTACATGGGAGTTGGAGGATGCCATGCGATTGGCACATCCATTTTTGTTCAATTCTGAAGAGCACTAAGGGCAGTGTTGTTGTAAGGGGGAGGAGAATGTAATACCCCAGTTTTGACCCCAAGGTATTGAATTGTACATGATGTATATATTATTGTGATGAATCATGGCTAGGAGCTCAAGGCCAAGGCCCTGCCATTGATTGATGTTTTGTGTATAGGTGATCAAGGTTGATTCCTATGGTGATAGTGCTAAATCAAGCACAACATATTTTGAATATCATGTAAATACACAATTTAATAAAATACCACAGCTATTTATGGGACTACAACGTGAAAGAGATGGGGGCATGATTCCACAACAGATATGGTGGGGAGTTATTCAAACCCCCTGAGCCAATAAAGTGTGACCAGATGTCAATGTCGAAACCCATGAGCCCTTAGCTACCTTTTTGTCCTCTGTCTTCAATCATCAATTTCTTCCAGAATTTGGTTGAGGAAGTTAATGCCTTGGGAAGAACAAGGCATGGCAGTTTGATTGCTTGTCTGAGCAAGCCTGCAAATCTGCAGTTTGGGAAGCCATGATCTTGCTTCTGACGCAAGGAAGCTCGTGGATGCATGCCAACCCGTCCTTTCTCTCAGTCACGAGAAGGTTTTTTTGTTGTTCCTCTTTGTGGGAGGACACCATTTTGTTCATTATTCCCGACCATTCTTCCATTCTGGAATTCCAGACAATTTGACCATTTTGATCGGTTTGTTCATGCGCGTAGTTGATGGTTCGACCATATTGAGTCGCGAAAGTGTGGTTCTACAATGTTTGCTAGAGTGACATTGTGGTATGAGACCCTATTTTCTCTGTGTTACAAAGTGGAGCTTGTGTGGCTGTGTTTTCCCTGTGGATTGCTGTGATGTGCATCCCTATTTGGGTCTGAAAGACTTAGGAGTGGAAGGGGCCATATTTGGCTGATAACTCTAGTGAAGAGAGGAACCTCACAGACATATCAAGAAAGGTTGGAAAATCCTTTAATGCACACCCTCAAGAGCACTGGAAGGGAAGGTATGGCCTAAGGGAACTATGTAGCAGTGAAGGGATTACTTTCTTGTGTTGGGTGTGTAGGTATAGTGAAGTGCCAAGCTGGATAGATCTAGTGTAGGTGTCCATAGCTTTGTGGTTGAGCTCACTAGCTAGCAATTCTACCTTTCCATTGCCTTAGCAGTCTGAGAAACCCAACTGTAGGTTGGTTTGGCTGTTTTTTGTTATGTATTTGGCCTTGTGTGTAATCCTTGGCCGGATAGTTTGAGAAACCCAACTGTAGGTGAGTTTGACTTTGTTTTGATATTTGTTGGCTGTGTGTGAGCTTGTTGTTCCCTAGTTTCTTGTGGAAATCATGCCCAGCTCCGATGAGGAGGACATGAAGGAGGACACATAGTCATAGGAGGACGACTCAAGCTAATAGCTTGTGATGCTGCCCCCAATGCATTTGAGCATGGGGATTTTTGTATGATATATATGACAAGAAATCCTGTGGTGCTTCTATTTATGTACTGAACATGATATTTATGATATATATGCACATGGATGCACCTTTTTGTATTTTTATGAGTTTTATGAGTCTCTTTTATGATTATGCATATATGATGTATATGACATATGTATGCATGACTATATGATGATGCATGATGCAGTTTATTTCCTATATGCGATGATTGATGTGCCACTCTAGAACGTCATTAGCCATTTGGTCTGCTACACTATTGAGACTTCTGGGAACATGCTTGAATAAAATGGATTCAGAATGTATAACCAAGTGTCTAGTGTGCATGAAATTTCTAAAGAGGCAGGGATCACGTACTCGGTAGCAGTTATTCAACTAGGAGACAAGAAGTTGGGATTCTAGGAAGACATCAAAGCGACGAATACTTAAGAGAAGGGCGACGGTCAAGAGACCAGCGACATCTTCGTACTAAGCCTAGTTGTTGGTAGCAATACCAACACACATTCCATCGATATGGATCAACTCATCTGACGGGGAATAAATGACCCATGTAGCTAAGGAAAGATTAGGAGATCATCTACTTTCTCTATCAATGAAACCGACATAACAAGGTAAGGTAGGATCCATTTGGAACAACCAAGGAAACAAACTGTGAGACTCATGGTAAAAACGATGCAAAAAAATAAAGAAAAACTGTGATATAAGGGTACTCAAGGTGGTCGACTTAGGCGTAGAATCTCTTGAGGTAGAGCCCATTGTAGGGATTCTTCAAGAGGCAACCGTCAGACTCAACAAGGAGGTATGCCCCATTTCCGAGACATCGATGGATGATATAAGGGCCATAGCACATGGATTCTAACTTCCCTTTCCCATTCTTTTCACGTGCTTGGTCGTAAACGAGGACTAGGTCCCCTTTGCTAAATGTGCATGGGTGGATGTGGGAGTCATAATGGGAATCCGATCGAGTCTTGTACACTTCGATCATTTGGAGAGAAGTGCGACGGTTCTCATCAGTTTGTTCAGGCATAAGTAGGTGTTTCACTAATGGTGAAGTATCGGGTAGAAGTTCGATGGCAAGGAAAAGTGATGGAATCTAGAATTCAATGGGAAGAACCGATTCCACACCATGGACTAAGTGAAATGGGGTAAAATCGGTGGTGATTTTAGTCGATATCCAATAGGCCCAGAGGTTGGAAAATAGCAAGTGGTGCCAATTGAAATTATGTTTGTCTACCATTCGTTGGAGTATGGTTTCGAGGATCTTGTTGACAGCCTCAACTTGGCCATTGCCCTGAGGGTAGTAAGCCGAGGAATACTAGTGTTCAAACTTCAACATGGCGGATAGCTCTGTCCAAACAGTGTCCTCGAAATGAGAATCGTGGTCTGAGACTAGCTAGAGGGGGACACCGAAATGGGCGATAACGTGGTTAAAAAATAAGAGCGCGATAGTATCAACCTTACAATTGAAAGAAGGCATGGATTCGTCCCATTTGGTAAAGTATTCAACGACCATAATGATGTATTTATGGTTGCCGATCGAAGGAGGGTCACATGTCATGAATTTAATCACCCATTTGCAGAAGGGATTGACACTGGCGACGTGATGTAGTGGCGCAAGAGGTGTCCTTTCCTTTGGGGAAAAGAGTTGGAAACTGTGGCAGTGTTTAAATGCATGGACGCAATCAGAAACGATAGTGGGCCAAAAATAACCAGAGCAGAGGATCATTTGAGCGACAGAAAAACCAGAGAGGTGGCCACCATAGGCTGCACTTTGATAGTAATTCAAGACTTGTTCAACTTCATCATGGGTGAGGCAACGATGCATGATGGTGTTTACACCATGACGGTACAATACATCACCGATAAGGAGATATCAAGTTGCTTGGTGTCAGATGCAACGACAATCTTCACGTCTTAAATGGGGCTCAAATTTATGTTTGCACAAGTAAATGAGGATTCCCCCATACCATGTGTCTTCCATAGAGATGACGAATAAGAATTCATCAGGAAGATTGATTATGATAGGGGGTGAGGTAGATGACAAGGGGAAGTCTGCCATCAATGAAGCTAACACCAAAGCTTTAGTGCTTTTGGGTATGACGAATTCCAAGTCGTACTCTTGGAGAACGACAATCCACTTTGCAGCACAACCTTGGATAAGGCAGCGACTCAAGAGATAGCACATGGGGTTAGAATCAGCCACGACTCAAGTTAGACTCAAGAGAATGTAGTGACGTAGCTTATGTACCGAAAAGACGATGACAAGGGAAATCTTCTCTTCTTGGGAGTAATGTAAAGGTGGTCCTAAGACTTCCTGACTTACATAATAGATCGCGTGCTCTTGACGAGCATCGTCTTCTTGGACTAAGACTCCAACGTTAGCATTTTCAGATGTCGACATGTAGAGGATAGACTCCTTGGGTGAATGCAAGAGACAATAAGGGAGAGGAAGTCATAGCTTGTTTCAATGCATTAAAGCATCTTGTGCATGCTCATCCCATACAAAAGGAATGTTGGTATGGAGCAAGCGTAAGAACCCATGGACTTTCGTTGCATAGTCCAGAATAAACCGACGAAGGAAATTGGCTTTGCTTTGGAGGCTCTGCAATTGGAACAAAGTACGTGGAGGGGGAAGATTTAGGATGGATTGAACCTTCAAAGGATCTAAGGTATTCCCTTTGTGAGACATGAAGAATCCTAACAAGTGATCAAGTGGGACACAAAACACACACTTGAGGGGGTTTAAGAAGACGTTATATTTGTGACATTGCAAGAATACTTGCCGTAAGTCGTCCAAATGTTGAGAATGCTTCCGAGATCGAGTTGTGAGGTCATCTAACTAAACCAGTATAATGTGAATGAGGTCATGGAAGCAAAAGGTCATGGCCTGCTGAAAAGTGGCTCCAACGTGTTTTAGGCCAAACATCATGACACGATATGCAAAAGTTCCCTAAGGGATAGTGAAAGCGGTTTTGTACTGATCTTATTTGCGGATCTGAATTTGGTTATAACCGAAAAAACCGTCCATGAAGGAAAACAATTCATGACCAACACAAGCGTCGATGATTTGGTGAATAAATCGAGTAGGGAAGTTTCCTTTGGGACATGTTGAATTCAAGTCATGGAAGTCAGTACAGACCCAAATGGTACACTATTCTTTATTGACGGGAACAAGATTGGAAACCCAAGTGGTATATGCAATGGGGTATATAAATCTTGCTTTGCATAGTTTCTCGATCTCAGCTTTGACGGCAGGGGCCTTTGACAGGTGGATAAGACGTTTCTTTTGGAAAATGGGGATAACATCAGGCCATGTATCAATACGATGTTCAACGATAGATGAATCAAGGCCGGACATCTCGGTGTAGGAACAAGCGAAGATATCACGAAATTTCTGAAAAAGGTGTTTTATATGAAGTGAGTTCTTCAGGGGAGAAATATGCACTGAGTGTAATATCTTCAACTATCTCGGGTGTGGTTGATATATCGACATTAATGGTTAGTAAAATGTTAGCCATGTTACTTTTTGAAAAGGAGTCAGGTGTTGGGATTGGGTTTTTAAACCAATCGACACTTCCATAGATGAAGTCTTTCGCTTCGACAGAGAATTGGTCCGACAATGAAGAAGGATCATCAAGGATGAAGAAGGATCGATGGTCCAAATAATCCCAAGGATATTCAAGAGTCAAAAGAGATTCAAGGATATCCTCGTCATTGTGAAAGTGGTGCGTGGATAGATCAGATGGATCTTCTACGATCGGGGAGGGGGAAGGACTACTAGAGCTCGAGATCGTGTAAATGGTGTTAGTGGTGTTTGAGGAAGAGGTCGGAGGGTGGATCTCCTCAAGGACAATGATTTCAGACACAAGGGAGTGTTAACGAAGGACATTGAGGAGCGACTTGTACTCGGGCAAGTTCGAGAAATGGTGGGAATAATGACCATGCAAGCCACAAACTACACACGAGTGGTTGGTTCACAACGATTTTTTCTTAATCGTAGGTATGGTTGGTACGGTGAAAATTGCAGCATCGTCGGTCTCAACTACAGTGAAAATGTGGGTGTGAAGAATAGGAAAATCAGAATAATTATGTGTCGCATGGCCTTAGACATCGCATAAAGCACATGTAGGAGGAGGATGTGGTTCTGTCATCATGTTGGGCGTCTTGCCCCCATTTTTCATGGGAGGAGGGGGGGGGGGCAGTAGTAGAGACATGAGCAGTAATTTGTGTACCAGGAGGTGTGTGCAACATCATCTCAATAGGTTGGACTGGAGTCAACACGATCTGTGGAGTCGGGGGAAGGGTGGGGGGATCAAGGTACTACACGGGAATACCTAAAGTGAAACCGGGAAGGTTGAGAGTAGCCATGAATTGCTTACTCAGAATTTTAGAAGGTGGAAAAAGGAAGGGGATTGTGTGTACGAGGAATGAACCCCAATAATTCCCCGAAGTCTGTGTTTGAGTTTGGGAGGAGATCAACACATTACCGGATGAGACAGTGCACAAATATGATATGTCAGTCGGTGAAGGAGGAGTTGGTAAGGACAAAAAGGTGTCAGTCAAAGGAGCGTTGGAAAATAGGCTCGTGCAAATGATAGACATGGAAGGGATGGATATGTTGTTGATGGTGGTGTCGATCGTAGGAAGTACATGGTCCGGGGTGGCCGGTCCCTTAGGATCATAATATGTCAGTTGGTCGATGGTCACAATATTCCAATCATGGGGGAACATCAAAAGTCAAAAGAAGGTAGAGGAAACAACTCACATTGCATACATATAACTATGTGCAAGGAGGATATTGTAATCGATTTGGGCTTTGACAACCTCAATGTCAATAAGATGTTTTTTCTGGCCAACTCAACGGGGGCATTCATGAGAACGCCTTGTAGTTGAGCAAATCGACCATCGTAAGCACAGAGGGCAGTGGTTGAAGGGTTGGGGATCCAAGTTTTTTCCAAACAAAGGTTTATATAACACACGTTGATGCTTCCTCATCGATGATGCATCGATGAATGACCAAACTCTAAATTGTGACTGAAACCTGGAAGGCGACGGATGATGGCATTCAAGTTTATCCTTGATCCAAGTCGAAAGTGATCAATGGAGAATCATAGGCATCAACAACACCTAATGCAAATAACAATGCTTTGTGTTGCAAAGGACAAGTTTTGAGGACTTCCAGAGCTGACACAACAAAGGGAGACTGGGCAAAGTTGTCGACAATACTGTAATTTAAAGCATCTCTGGCAGTGGGATTGTTTGCTACATGACACAAAGGGAAACACGACTTTGGCAATCCCTTCCATGGGGATATCGACAAATTGTTGCTGGAAATTCTCAGCTCTTGCGGACATGAGTTGTTTCCCTAGATCTGAATGATATAGGTCTAAAACAAATGAGTGATAACAAGGATAAGCACATCCCCTAGAATTGATTAGATGTCTAGAATAAGTCTTTTATCTATCCTACACTATGATTTGTTGACCTTCTATGGTATTATATTTCCACATATGTACCTGTAATAAACACATCAAACAACAAACAAGATTAAAAGTACCAGAAAATGATCTATAACTCTATATCATTGACTAGGGAATCTAATAACAAAATGAGTGATCATAACACAATACATTTTATGGGAAAGAAACCATCATTGCATTAAGATGAAAGAATAGAGATTTCAACCATAATGCCTTAGTGTTGTGATGCCTCCTCACAAACCAAGTATTGTCATCAAAGCTCCAACTTGCCTTCTTTATGCTCACCCTAGATTTGTCCAGACTTTTAGTGCAACAACATAACTTTCCTCCTCCAACCCATGGGGGGTGAGGCAATATTTATAGCCTTTGGGAGGATAGTGATGGTTGAGAAAAAGGTGGACGAGGTGGAAGAGAGATCCTACTAGGGGGTATCTCGAGTCCATGTGGTCCACAAGAGTAGGGATGAGGGTTCCATGAAGCTTTCCTTCGAGAAGCTTCATGAATCTTCTCTTTTTCCTTTTGAAACTTGAGCACCGCTCTTTCACTATGGAGATAGAGCTTTATTTGGGTGTAATCACTTAGTGATCAAACGGTAAAGGCAGTGACACCGCTCATTTTCAAGAGACGAGAGGCGTTACCGAAGAGGGTAACGCTTATTGTATAAATGGTAGAAGCAGTGATGGAATCAAGGATAAAAATATGAATCTTGGCCAAGGCCCAACTTCACATTTCAGGGATTGGAGGAGATTTCTGATGTTTTGGGTCTCAACACATGATCGTGTCGAGAATTGTGTGTAACTGAATGCCCCCCAAAGCATGATGCTAGAGGGATATGATAAATGAGAGCTTTGTAAGAGTAAGTTATCACTTCAAGGAAATAAATCGCTTGATCAGAGATCATCATCAACCTAGATTTTCTGCAATACATCAATACTTTTGACTCATATCCAAATGAGGATACTAAAACATAATGCGACCATGGATGATGTATTCTTTGAAAGACTCAAAGGAGTGACATGACTCATGAAAGTGGATCGACTTGGAAGCAAGCTGAATACCCAATTGACTAAATGAAATGAAAACAAGTGCCATGTTCAAAGGTGATTATTAACTTCCATTCATTGCAAATGAGATAGTTCCCTTCCCTTAATTTCCTCATCATGATTGACGAGTGTCTCTTTTCATTTTTACGAGTCCAAAGAGGGTAACAAACACTCGTTGTAGCTTATCCTAAGATAAGTCCATTCTCATATGCTTCACTGTAACACCCCGGTTTTGACCCCATTGCATTAATGTATATGATGTAAATATTATATCGAGTCATGACAAGGAGCTCAAGGCCAAGGCCCTGTCATCGATTAATGTTTGGTATATAGGCGATCATGGTCGATGCCTATGGTTTCCGTGCTAAGCCAAGCACATTTGTAAACATCATGTAAATATGCAAATTAATTAAAACCCACAACCAACTATGTCAATGCAACGAATAATGAGATGGGGGCATGATTTTCCTAAGGATAAAGGGTGGGAATGTTAACCCTGAGCCAGTTTGGGGAAAATCCATGTGTCATGGGGAGATCCCAGCAGAACTGTCAACTACCCTCTTTCTTGTCTTCTCTTCCCAACCATTTATTCTGCCAGAAGGTGGTTGAGGTAGTTATTGCTTGGAAGGGGAAGAGCACCTAGTTTTTGGATGTCGTGTTTTGCTTGCATGGACAAGAAAACACTAGAACCGTATGCCAATTTTGACCCATGCATTCATGTTTTGGGATTTACTCTCACTTTGGAGAACTGTGGGACGTGCTGGTTCAGGGAGCATTCATCGTTCACTACCATCTTCGTTTTCCAGAGAAGAGTGACCTTTTGGTAGTAGCAGAACTCCATCTGTGTGTATCCTTCGCGTTCTGTGAGTGTCTAATGATATTGTGGTAGTAGCGGAACTCCATCTGTGTGTATCCTTCGCTTTCTATGAGTGTCTTTTCCTTGGAAAGACTGTGATTGTTGTGTTGCAGCATGCCTTAAACTACATAGTGTATGAGACCCTGTTACTCGTGTTCTAGAGTAAGCCTGTATTGTGGAGACTCCCTGTGGTTGTTGTGTTGTGCACCCTGGTTCGGGTCTGAGCTATGTACAAGACTTAGGAATGGGAAAGACGTAGAATGTGCTTGATAAACCTAGTGTGGAACCTCACAATAAGATAAGAGTGGTTGGTAAACCTGCTATGCAGATCCTGAATAGCACTGGAAGGGAAGGTGTAGCCCAAGGGACTGTGGAGCAGAGAAGGGGACACTTCCTTGTGTTGGGTGTGTAGGCAATAGGGAGGCCATGCTATATAGGTCTTGTGAATATGTTCTTAGCTCTGAAGATGAGCTATTCTTCTTGCCCATTGCCTTGGAAGCCTGATAGACCCAACGGGAAAGATGGCTTGGCTGGTAGCTTGATAAACCCATCTGTTGGCTTGGCTGTGTCTTGTCATGTTTGACCTGGTGAGTAACCTTTAGCTGGACAGTCTGACAAACCCGACTGCGAATTCTGGCTTGGCTAGTTATCCTAATAAAGCCACCAGTGAGATGGCTTGACTATGTACAGTTTGATAAACCCATATGTTGGCTTGACTGGTCCTTAAAGGTGAATGTTGGATTGACTGTGTTCAGTCTGTGAAACCCAGCTGATAGATGGCTTGGCTAAGTGGCCAGTGAAACCCATATGTAGGGATGTTTTCCCATATAGCCTGATAAACCCAACTGTGTTGGCTTGGCTAAGTGTTATTGCACCTTGGCTATGTATGAGTCTGCTAGTGTTCCCTTATTCCTTAAGGAAATCATGCCCAACTCGGGGGTGGTAGCGTTGCTGAGAGACTAAGGAGCACACTGGCCTATGGTTGGGAGGAACATTGCAGCAACATAGTTGGTTGCGGGACAAGTGTTGTTCAAGATAAGTGTTCTTGTCTATGTTATTCACTGCAATTATATATCTTGTTTTGAAAATTGCTTGATTGGAATGTGATGAGCATGTTGCTATGTTGAATTGATGCATTGTTCGTTTGAATAACTACAAGTATAGGCATCCATGCATGTTTTCCATCAATGCATTTTGAACTAAGTTGCAGGGTAGATTGGCTAGATCGGCAATGGCCTGAATGATCAGATCGATCCAAGAATTTAGTGGAAAAGATGAGTTTCCTTCTAGAAATCCTCCTTAGCGCAAATTTGCAAGATGCAGGATGCGGAATTCTGTTTCGCAGGTTTTGGTTTTTGCAGATTTCCCTTCTGCAACTTGCGAGATGCGGGATGCGGGATCGCAGTGTCGCGATTTCCATCATTCCCAATCCCACCATTCAAATCTCTGCATCATCGATCTTCGTGGGATGATTCTCTGTTGTTGATTTGTTTCCAATGCGGGATGCGGGATGCGGGCTGCGAGAAGTGAGGTTGCAAGTTTTGTAGCTTTTTGACCCTGCAACTCAGGCTTTCCACACCGTTTATTTTTGCAGGTGGATTCTAAACCGTTGATTTGGTTCCAGTCTGCGGGATCGTTTGGAATCGTTGATTTCCGTCGCGTTTTCTCTCCGTCGTCTAATCTCCTCTGAGATATTTCCTTGCAGATTGTTGAACTGATCTATGGAAGAGGGGGCGTGACACTGTTGGAAATGTTGAGATGTGGTTCATGACCATGCCCTATGTTTCGATGAATAGTGAAGGTTCTCAATGAAATTTTTTAATTCTGCATGATATTGGGGTATGGGTACGTCACATTCACGAACCTGAGAAAGGAGGGGTTCATTCCCAAAAAACGGTCTCTCAGTGTTTAGTTTAATGAGTCCATTGAAAGTTAACTCAGTATCATTCATGTTTTGAGAGTCTAAACGAAAACAGAAGAAGACTCCAAAGGGTCTTTTTTGTATGATTTAGTCCCTAGGGCTTGAAAAAGTATAAAATAATTCCTAAGAGAACTCTTCTAGTTGAGATCAACTAGAGTGTTCCTTTTTCGTAATTAGTCAATCCGAACCAAAAAAGAGATAAACTACCGTTGGAAGGACGACTCTTCAAGTGCTTTTACAAGTGTGAAGAAGACAAGTTCGCTCAATGATCTTTTCACATTTAAGGAGTTCGAAAAGATCTTAAAGAAGACTCCATTAGGGTTTTGTTTTTGCGATGAAGGGGTTTAATGAGTCTGAAAAGAAGTGAAAGTTGACTCGAAAATTTGGTATTGGGTTTAAAGAGCACGACCAAAATGTCAAAATTATTGCTCATCGACTTTTTTTGTTTTATGGAAGTACGAAAAAGTCAAAACGAACTTGCTCATAACCAAAAAATTTAACTTTCATCCCTGCAAAAACTTTTGAAGAGACTATTAGAACTCCAAAATATTTAAAAACAAGTTCTTAATGACTATATAAAAGGGTATTTTATTAAAAATAATTAAAAATGATTAAAATAATAATAAAACCCAAAAACATTTCATATAAAAACCAATGAAATAGTAAAAAACTTACCATTTCACTATTTACCAAGTTGGAGAGCTATTTTGGAGCCATTGATGTGCATACTTCAGGCAAGGATTCCAGAGTCATCAACCGTCCGTTTCTTGATCCGTCAGCTCTAGGTAAGATCCAAACCTATTCCCATCATTTTTATGGTTGCATTTTCCCTTTCCATGCAGAGTTTTTGAGGTTTTGGGGGGTGAAAATCACTCGCAGGGTAACGCTATTTCCCCTTGTGGGAAAGGCGGTGCCCGAGCAAAACCAATATTTTCATGCTGAGAAGGTGGTGCCACCGCTTTGTATCAAAGAGACAGGAGTGGTGCTACAGGATGCCCCCAAAAAATCAACTACCCACCCAAAATAAAGGCTTTAAAGTACTTTTAATGGTTGGATATATGTTTTAATACTCAATTTTGATTTTTGGTAGGTAATTTCAACAAAAATGGTTGTGTGGAAGGAGAGGAAACGTGAGGATGATGATGTCAGGGATGGAGCAGATGCTGGTTCTATAGCTTCTTTACGGGGTTGTGGCCTCCTAAAATTCTTCCATGTTCCAAGCATGAGGCCTCATGTGAGACTATTGGAATATATACTAAGATTGTGGAACCTAGAGTAGTAGTACTTTGAGGTGAGGGCCTATGTTCTTACCGTGGAAGTAGAATACATCTACTTACTTACATGATTATCTAGGCACGGGGCGTCAATCTCACTGACAGGTTCCTGAGGGGGAGATGTCACAACACAAGAGCTTATAGATCGTCATTGTTTTCCGGGCACTCAAATGTCTGGGAAAAAGATCCCCATCAAGGCAGTGATGGGTTTCCCTCTATGGACAATACTTTTCACCATGCAACGGGTTGCAGGTAGCCAAGGGGCTCATCAGGCTTCCCGAGCACATATGCTTTATGCCTTGGAGGCTATGGCGCCTATGGTCTTTAACTAGGTCGACGATTTATTGAGTGTCTTCAAGGAGCAGCTGAATAAGTGTCGACAGGGGGAGTTGAAACAGTTTGGTTATGCCACCATCTTGACATATTTATTCTTCGAGCGGGTACCTCATCTGAGGCCGCAGGTAGATTTCACCGAGTTGAGAGCACGAGACTCTCGCATGCTACGGTGGGTAGAGATCATGGCCTGCACTTGTGGCGGCAGATCCAAGGTCAAGTATGGGAGAACATTTTTCCATTGGTTAGATGACCAACTCCTCAAGGTTGAGGATTATGCATATAGTGGTATCGAATTTAGAGGAGACCCTGATTTATCCTTATCGACAGGTTCCCAATGGGGCAATATCAGTAATAAAAATGCTCAAGTCATTGATTTTTGTTTTGTTTTTTATGTTTTATAATTTTTCTAAATGATAACGAAACCAAAATTTTCATGCAAATGTAGGAGATGCACGACTTGGGGGTTCATTCCCAATTGATAGGCGAGCGGGGGCCCTCTTCGTACACAGTGGAGACGATGAGTTGACTGAGTTGGAGAAGAACCTCAATCGGTCAACTCTTGATATTCCAGATGCTTCCATAAACGACCCGAGGAGGCACCAGAGACATACAACTGGAGTATCGGGTCGATTCAGTTGCCTCCTACGGAGGGTAGCGAGACCCATCATGTGTTACCATGAGCATCACTAGTTACCTACATGATGTAGACATTGAAAGCTATCTAGCTTCAATATTTTTGTCCTTTTTTATTATCTGAAATCCAGTGTGCTTTAGTCGGGTCTCGAGACCATATTTTTTGTAAAACACTTTATATATATATATATATATATATATATATATACAGACTTATTTACGACATATTATATGTGTTTAAATGGGGAATGAAATCTATATGAGTTTTTATGTACTTTTGTTGTTTATTTTATTTACAATGAACCATGTTCTATTTATCGAAATTTATGTGTGGGCAATATACAAGTCCAATATGTAATTGGCCAATGAGTCTGCAACAGTGTTATAAGACCTAGGAATATGCCGATAAGTGATCGATTCAAACGACCTTTCTAACAAACACACTCTCCAAAAAAGATGAATGAGTGTAGAGTTTCAGATGGCATAGACATGGTTCAAGTGAAAAACCACTAACTGTGAGTCCATGAAGACTACTAAGTGATCAATGCCCCGAGATGCAGCGTCGGTCAAGAAACCTATTACCACATGATACTCGATGATGTTATTGGTGGCTGGACCTACACAAACCACTCCTGAATCAACTAAGTCATGAGCCAAGGAATACAAAACCCAAGCAGCTGAAGCGAGGTTAAGGGTATGACAACAAGCACCATCAACAAAACCATAAAAAACCATTTGATCTGCATAACCAAAACATGGTATAAATAGTACTGACAAAAACTCAAAACCATATTGAAATACTAAAACCATACAAAAAAGTCAATCAATGTACATATATACAAGGTACTATAACATAATTGACTTCAAGCATAGTACCTTTTTAGGTACAACCCATTGCGAGGTTGCCTGAATGGTATCACATCGTAATCTACAAGCTCATATGTCGCTTTCTCTAAAACTTTACTGACGATTAAAGGCCCATACCACATGGATTCTAACTTCCCTTTTCCAAGCTCGTCATGCTTCTGATCATAGGTCAGAACCATGTCAGCTTCATTAAACCGTTTGCAAGTTTACATTGGATCTATCCTCTCTTCTAATGTGGTGATATATCTTATAGAGCAATTTGTTTATGTGTTGTAAACTATTCTCTACAAACCTATCTATCATACTCAAAGAATTGATGGGTTTTTCATCCCTTGTGTTTGGAGGGTTTTCCTAGGGTATATATTGTTTCTTATGGTTGATTGATTTATGTGGATGATTTATTTATGAGATTCATGTGTGGATGATACAAAGATTCATATGTGGATGATACAAAGATTCATATGTGGTTGATTTATGAAATTCATAAGTTTTGAAATTGTTTGATAAAATTTTTAAAGTTCAAGCATCTCCTATTTTTCTCAAATATCAACATGGTATCATAGCATAGGGCGTGAAAGATATTAGTTTTGTGCAACAAGATAATCCTACATATATCTTGAAATGTTTATCAAAATATTGCGGCCATGACGTCAATCTCCATTCAACCAAAAAATCGACTTGAAGGCACATCAAAATTCAACACATGGAAAGAGAGGGTGTTGAATATTCTTGAAGAGAATGACCTTGATGGTTATGCATCCACAATGGTAGAGGAACCAACCACCAATTAAGGGTGAATAAAATTCAAGAAGAATCAATCAAAGCCCAAGCATATCATTTTTTATTCAGTTAAGTACAATCCGATGTCCGTGATCATTTCGTTGAAGACCATAAGGGAGAGTTTTGATGCACTCACCAATCTTTTCAAGAAGTAGGCCTTGAGACAAGAAGAGGGGTGCATCCAAATAAACGTCATGTACACTAAAGAGGAGAATATTATCCTTACGAAAGAATGAAGAAAGGGAGAAATCCTTTCACTACAAACAAGCTCTTCCATTCAAGTAAATAAAGAAGGAATCTGGTTTTCTCCACAAGGGTGCAGAGATCAAGAGGGAGCCCACACAAATCAATAAAATATAAGTAATTTAAATTTTGATTGTTATATGCTGTTATAAATCAGATCTGAAGGTTTTTTAATATGTTTCATGACTATCATATAGATATCCATATTCTTGGACTTTGGAATTGTGTTGAGCATATACATTATTGTTTGTCTTTTATTAGCGTATTGTTGATCTCATTAGTCCATATTATGTGATATATTATAAAAATTATGTAGGACTGATATAAAATTATATAGGATTGATATAAAGATGAAAATTTCCTTTGTAAGACATGAGATAGAGGGATGCATGCTTGCTTCATGAGTTGTGAATATAGCACTGCATGATTGGTCATAATATATCAGATAGAGGGATTCATGTTTACTTCATGAGATATGAATATGGGGATGCATATTTCCTTCATAAAATATGAATTTTGAACTATTATAGGACTGATATAGGGTTGCAAAACATCACATAAGATATGAATGGGGTTATGTGTTAGAAAAACAAAATCCTAGAGTAATAGCAATTAAACAATCAAACAATATGCAAATTCTAAACACATTATAAGAGAGACACATATATAACATCGTTCACCCAAGATGGGTTGCTTCCATATAGAAATTTCTAGTCCTTTATTATTATGCCATCCAAAAAAATGAAGGGATACAACTTGCAGCAACCCCGCTGCACTTCCTCTTCAAATTCTCACAATCTCTCTCACACAATCACAAAGATTGTTTTACAATGCTACAATACAATACACAACTACATTACAATGCTTTCCTTTTATAGGAAAATTACCACGGGAAAATACTATGGGTCACCCAATACCATGGGTCTGCAAACTCTTGGCCAACAAACATCCCAAAAAATTCTTTCAGGGGCTTCGCCCATGAACCCTCGCAGCCCCTAGCTGGGACCAGTGTACAGTAAAACTGGGGTACAAACATATTTGAACAATAACATCTATGAATATGGAAGATTACGATCCAAAACCAACATTATTTCTAAACATTAATTTAGTCTATGTACATAACTGTGTCAACCATTTCCAACATGTTGAAATTTTTCATGTGATTACATTTATTGGTTATGTAAAGAGAGAAGATCGAGAGGTTTCTATGTTTTCATGTGATTACATTTATTGGTTAAAGAGACAAGATCGAGAGGTTTCTATGTTTCTTTGAAGAAGACAAATAGAATCCCTAATTCTATTTGCATAAATGTAAAGACTCCTGAAGGTAATGTATTTATCTTAATTATATTCATATATCTGTTAGATATAGAGGAGTATGAGTCTTCGTGATGGAGGACTCCAATTTACCATTCCCACATCCTAGATGTTGAGAGGGAGAATCTATACTTGCTAGCTCCTAGAAAAACTAGTGGAATTGGTTAAATTAACCTCCTGCTATGTAGAAACCATGTATGATACTCATATTCAAAAGGAACCTATATGTAAGGATATTGGATGATTCCTAAAGTTTAGAGTTGTAATAGTCTTTAGATAAATATTTTCTTCTTATTGAGTAAGATGTTCAGTAGAGTTCTTGAAAGGATTCAAGAAAATTAGACTATAAGTCCATGACCACACACATGAAGTTAAATCTGATTGTTATTAATATTTGTAGGATCTCATAGATTTTATATACCTATACAAGTCATAGGATCAATTATATTCTTTACAGTGACTACATAGACATGTAAAACAAAGTATGTGTTGTTTGACCTAGTTGGTACAATAGTATGTGGATTCATACATATCTTAGTTAGTGAAAGTAAGTTTCATGTATATATGGATTCTGACTAGTACAATGATCAGGAAATATCACATCAAAGATGTTGCTTAGATAGAGCATAATGTAAAGCAGTATAACTATACAAAGTTCCTAGTTATTTATATATGATACATAGGGAAAAAAGGAGTTTTGTAACTCTTCTACATATCCACAGATTAACAGAATTACTAGCATATTTACAAGACTCTGTCTAGAACAATATTGGTATAGTATAGAAAGACTCCTCTAGTTGAAGAGGGAGTATTGATGTATCTTCACATGAAGTATTAGTTAAAAATCCCCAAACTATTTATTCATGGTACATGACTCAGGCAGTCAGGGGATGTGATATATTGTGGATAAAATCCGCATGAGAAGAGACATGGTCAAAGTCCCAGAGACTATTGGATACTCTAGAAGAGTTATAATCTGAACTGTCATAGCATAGTTAAACCTCTTGGAGAGGTTAGATAGCCATACAATTGACTATGTGGGATATGGTGATATGAAATCACTATGAAAGTGACCAAGCCTTGAAGAACATAACCGAGAATGGAAAGATCACTATGAAATTCTTTAGATAGTTAAAGATTCTTGAAGTCAACAAACGAAGATTGAAAGAAAAAATAAGACTTTCTTTCTGCATTATATTACACATTTAATGTGTTGCATATGATAAATATAAAATCCACGATTTCTAGTTTAGAGAAACTGCATTATGGATCGGATCTAGATTATGCTACTTTGAATAAGTATTTAGTTGGTCTCTTAACATACCTAGAAGACCTGTTGTATTTTTATGCTTGTAGATAAAGATATGTTTGAGTACCTTTGAGGTACATTAGAATTGGTTCTTTATTATATTTTTATAAATATATACCTATTATATAGCTTGGGGTTATCTATGTGTATTGCGGTTAGTAATACATAAGCTAAATGTATTTTTTGGATAGTAATACCTACTGAGGAGTAGTGTAGCTTGGGATGCTACCTACTAGGGTTAAAGACTTGAAGCCGACAGTTATTAGGTGTTAATACTCAAGCTTTCTCAAAAACCCTATGTGTTATGATAGAACACATTGAGATGAAGTTTTACTTCATCAAAGTCATGGTCATGTAAAAATTAAATTTCAGTTCATAGATACTGATAAGCAGATTGCAAATTTGTGAACAAACCGCTTTCAGTAATGAAGTTGATATACTTTTGAGATAATATTGGTATGGTGGTAAATTCTTGCTAAAGCAGAGAATGTCTCCCTTGCTGAGAAGGAATGTTGATTGTACAACATCCGTATTCATTCTCCGGATTTGTGAGTAATATAAAGTTGAACTTGTGAGTTATATTAAGTCCCGTGTATCCTCATATGATTGAGGTGGTGATGTTGCATTGTAAAGCTTGTGAGTAATATCAAGCTAATTTTTGTGAGTAATATCAAGACTAGACTTGTGAGTAATATCAAGTCAAGTATTCTCATGGAAGGTACCATATGAGAATGGATCTCCAATTGTGGAGATGATCTTATGTTGTATCAAGATTGAAGTCTTGTGTTGTATCAAGGCTATGGACATCCATTTGTTGAGGTGTTTATACTATGTGATATATTTCTAGTCATGGTCATTGAGTGCTATAAGTCTCCTTTAGGGCTTAGCTACCACTAGAGTGAATTACTTTAGAATATGACTATATGGCCTGGGGTAATTTATATGATCATCAATATGTATGGAATAGTTCTTATGAGTATGATATGATAATATGGATAAATAATATGCATATGGACCATGCATTAATTATCTAATGATAATGAGATAAATATTAGAGAAATAGAATTTGAATTACCCATGCAAATGTATGGGTGAACTCAAGTTATAAAGCTTCAATAAAATATGAATGACTCAATCAATGCCTCAGTGAAAGCATCAATTGAATTATTAATGAATGCAATAAGTTAAGTAAATAAGAGCTTAATGTTCATCAACCACCATGCATCAATTAACTAAACAGATCCATGCAAAAGTTAATAATATAAATTATGCATGGATGACATTAAGAGTGAAGTACTGATGACACTTAAGTTATCCTATTGACTAAGTGATCAACAATTAGTTAAAGATTGATTTCAATTCAATTAAAATTTAACTCAAGTCAGTTAACATTTAGTTTAAGTTAGTTAACATTCATTTCAAGTTAGTTAACATTCAGTTCAAGTCAGTTAACACTCAGTTCAAGTCAGTTCACTTTCAGTTCAAGACAGTGTACATTCAGTTAAAGCTAATTGAGGAAAGGAAAAATGATAATGTTTGCATGGGGGGGGGGGGGTGTTCTAGTTAGCTCATTCTTGTGAATGCACTATGTGGTGATATTAGTGTGTTTACTGAGCCTCATATGAGCTACCTTCTTCATGCTATGGTTTTTGGCTTGTTATTAATATGCTAGGTATATGGCAAGTTACAATATAGTTACATACAATTGTTTTTATAGGGTTACATTTTATATCTCTTCTCTTATGTTGTGGTGATATCTCTTATTGGGCAATCCACTTATGTGTTGTAAGCCATTCTCTGCAAATCTATATATCATACTTAAAGAATTGTTGGATTTTTCATCCTCTTTGTTTGGAGAGTTTTCCCATGGCATATCTTGTCTCTTATGGTTGATTGATTTATGTGGCTGATTGATTTATGATATTCATATGTGGTTGGTTTATGAAATTCATAAGTGTTGGAATTGTTTGATAAAAGTTTTAAAGTTCAAGAATCTCCTATTTTGCTCAAACATCAACAAGCTTAATTTTAGATCCATAATAGCCTAATACCATTTTGAACATGTTATTCACAAAGTCAATTTGATTCAATCCCTACTTGATCTCTTAGTGAAAATCATATTGTGGATTTCCCGGAGTACCACAATTACAAACTCATAACATGTGTAATAGAGAATTCCTTTGTTCCTAAAACCCTATCACATAATTGTACAAACATGAGGCACGCAAGGAATAGGAATGATAATATGGTAGCTCCATACTGTAACACCACGGTTTTGACCCCGTTGCATTAAACGTACATGATGTATATGTGTAAATGATCATGGTGCGGAGCTAAAGGCCAAGGCCCCACCATTGATTGGTTATGCTATGTTTTGGATTTAAATTTGTCACCGATGGTATATCGGGGCATGCGGCATATATTAAGTTTATCATCATGTAAATATGCATCTTTAATTAAAAATAACCCGACTAGCTACGTTCGTGTTAACTAAATTGAGAAGGGGCATGATTTTCACAAGGATAAGGGTGGGGAATTTGTCAAACCTTGAGCCATGAGGGAAAAACCCATGTGTCACCACCTTGTCTTACCCAACCACCTCCATTAATAATTGCTGCTGGTAGTTTGGGAGTCATGGCTGAGAGTGGAGTGTGGCAGGACTGTCATTCCTTGCCCACACGCACACTCCACCCACGGTTGACTTCACAATGGAAAAAGAAACCACTGCCATCACTCCTGCAGACATACTAATCTCTCCACGCCGATGCTGAACACTCACACACTTCCAATTTCACGTCCTCTCTGTAGGAAATTCACCCTCACGTAGGAGGGGAATTATTGTTCTCTCTCACGCACAGGAGTTTTCCTGGTTTTACCCACGTAGTTTTCCTCTACGGATTTGCGGATGGTGTGGTTATATCCGTTATTCACAGGTTGATTTGTGGGCTCTGCATTGTTGTTACTCACGCACAGGTCAGGAGACTGTAATTTCTTTCCCAGCGTGGTCTATGTACGTTTTTCCCGGTGAATTCGTTGTCCAGAACGGGTTGTTGTTTCCCCACGTTGCTGGTAATGTATGCTGATATGTTTTTGGGACTGTTGTTTCCCCCATGTTGTGAGATGTGTTTGCTGTTACGCTTTGGGGATGCTGTAGATTGTTTGGAGTCGATTTGGTCACGATAGGGCCAAGAACGACTCAAGAGTCGTCTTCCCTGTTTAAGCTGTAATAGCTGATTAATTGCATGTGTGCAATGGTTGGTCTTCGGACTGTGTTGGGAGCGGGGATGGGGGCTTGGTTTGCTTGATAATCCTGGTGGCTGGAAACCACACAGACAGAGCTAGAGGGCTGGCTTTCTTCTCCACAACCCCTGAATAGCACTGGAAGGGAATGCAGGGCCTGAGGGACTGTGTAGCAGAGAAGGGACTGATTCCTTGTGTTGGGTGTGTGTGGGTGTCTTACAAGTTAGGATAGTTCTGGTGTAGGTGTTCTTGGCTCTGTAATGAGCTCACCAGCTTAGCATTTATCCTTTCCCAGCTCCTTAATGGCCTGATAAACCCAACTATGTTGGCTTGGCTGTGTTTTGTGTATTCTTGGCTATGTGTAATCCTGCTTGTTCCCTTATTCCTTGGAGAATCTTGCCCAGATCAGGGGTGGCAGCGTCGCTGAGAGATTAAGGAGCATGTTGGCCTATGGTTGGGTGGAACGTTGCAGCGACGTAGCTGGTTGCGAAACGAGTTCTTGATAAGATAAGTAATCTGGTTTATTTTACTTCTGCAATCATATTTTTTGTTAATGAATGCGATGAACCTGTTGAATGAATGCATGTTGATTCCGCTGTGCATGCCAAATAATGGTAGTTGTGTATGATAAATAATTGCATCTGTGTATGTTCCACTGCAATGCATCTTGTTTTCAGCATTCTGTTTCATCATTTTATTCATTCACATGTTCATGGGGCTGGTAGCCCGAATGGTTAACGCCATGGTCGCGTCTTCTTCGTCGGTCTGAGGGTTGGGGATGTGACAGCGTGGTATCAGAGATCATGTTGCAGCATGGGCCTGCATGAGCAATGAAATATGTAGTGACAGAAGCAGTATTTCTTTCTTCCCAGTAGAAATCAGTGAATGATTGGAAATTCAAAAATTTGTCTAAGTGTTGAACTGTCGGTTCATTAAAACACTTAGTGGGAAGGACTTCCGATGTAGCGGAAGAGCTAGGCGGAAGCATACCTGACGAAGGACATTTGGAAGGAAAATCACAAAAAAAATTTGTAGAAATTGAACCCAGTGATAGATTAATTTTACTCACAACAATTAACAATTGATCATGCAAAATCACTCACAAAAGAGACTGAAATTGGAGCTGAACACTAAACTGTATTAAATCAGTGTACAATAGCCAACCCTGTAACATAATAGGTTGCTGAATAAATAACATACATCAGGGATTCGAATGCATGAGGAGCAATTCGAATCTAGCATAAAGCAGGCTTACTAAAAATAAGCAAATCCCCCATAGGTGTAAAAAGCTGATCCCAAATCTGTCATGGAGCTCACGAATTGGAAAAATGGCTTAGGCAAGCTAAAGAGTGGTGGAATGGCAGCTCATACATGCTTTTGCATGGAGAAAAGAGTGGAGGATGAAGAGGACAAAAAACTAGTTCACCTCACCTAGTCTAGCTTTTCTACTTGCCTTAAAACACTGAAAAAGCAGGGAATAAAGCAGAAAAAGAAGAAGGGCACCTAGGAGGCCAGGAATAAAGCAGATTTGATTCCTTGGGATTTCCCATGCGCTACATGAGTCAAATAAGTCAAGTTTGACCACTATGGATAGGTAATAGACAACTTGCACAAGGTGGGACACATGAACTAGGCTAATAAGACAGAAATAATTAAATTAATGTCTAAATGGGTAAACTATGGGTTGATTATTCTAACACCCCCCCTTAAGCCTGAATTATGAGTAATATATCAGAAAATTATAGGGCCTAGCAACAAGGCTTAGTCACCCTTTACATACTGCATGTCCATTTAAACAAGGAAAGAGGCAAAACCAACTTGGGAAAATCCTCCCTTAAACATGGACTGTAAAACAAAATTGTAGAATCTTGTCTTCACTCATGCTTCACAGCATGATCAGCAATCTCTAGCAGTGATTTGAGATTGCTGAAGGTCTTCTCACAAAATGCTTTGGTGAAGATATCAGCTACTTGTTATGAAGATGAACAGAAGAGTAGGTGAATGGTGCCATCATGCACAAGTTCTCTGATGTAGTGCATATGGATCTCAATGTGTCTGGTTCTCTACTTCTGAACTGGATCTTTGCAGATTCGAATGGTACTCTGGTTATCATAGTAGATGGTAGTTGAGTACTTTGTTTTGAATCCACACTCTCCAAGTAATCCCTGCAACCATAAACATTGAGTTGCTGCATTAACAACTCCTCTATACTCTGCTTCTGTAGATGAGAGTGCAATGGAACTCTGTTTCTTGCTTGACCAGCTGATTGGCTCTTCTGCAAGCATGAACACATATCCTGATGTGGAATTTCTATCTGTGCTATCACCTACCCAATCACTGTCAGTAAATCCAATCAAATCAAGATCAGATTTTGCTTTATAGAAGATCCCATGTGTCCTTGTTCCCTGAACAAAGTTAAGGATCATTTTGGCTGCTTTCCAATGGATCTCTTGAGGCTGATCCATGAATCTAAAAGCCACACTTACTGCATAACAAATATCAGGTATAGTATGTGTCAGATACAACAAACATCCAATCAATTGCCTATACAGTGTATTGTTTACCATAGGTGAAGAATCAGCTTCTTCTAGCTTCACTCCTGAAAGGAAAGGAGTTTTGCTTGCTTTGCAATCCTTCATTCTGAATTTGTTCAGCAAGTCCAAGGCATATTTGGACTGGTGCACCTTGATTCCAACTTTGGTTTGAGCAATCTCAAGCCCCAAAAATTGACTTAAGAGCCCCAAATCTGTCATGGAGAAGGCTTGGTTCATAGCTCCTTTTAAGGAATCAATCTCAGCCTTTGAGATTCCTGTAATGAAGAGGTCATCAACATATAGCACAATGATCATTAATTAACCATTAACTAACTTCAAATAGACATTTGGATCTGATTTGCACCGAACAAAATTCAGTGATAGCAAGAAGCTATTGATCTTGGCATACCAAGCCCTGGGGGCTTGCTTTAGCCCATACAATGACTTTCTCAACCTGCACACAAGAGAAGGGTTAGTAGCAAAACCTTGAGGCTGCTGCATATATATCTCTTCAGTGAGATATCCATTCAGGAAGGCACATTTTACATCCATGTGATGTACCTCCCATTGCCTTGAGGCTGCAATGGCTAAGGATAGCCTGATGGAATCCATCTTTGCCACTGGGGCAAAAGTATCATTGTAATATATGCCATGAACCTGTGAGTAGCCCTTGGCTACCAATATGGCCTTGTACTTCAGTGGTGAACTATCAGCAGCAAATTTGGTCTTATAGACCCACTTACACTGTACTAGTTTTCTCCCTGGGGGAAGATCCACTAGCTCCCATGTGTTGCTCTTCTGAAGTGAGCTGAACTCATCCTTCATGGTTGTTTACCATCTTGGATCTCCTGCTGCTTCTTCATATGTTTGAGGATCAGACTCCACCATCAAATAGCATTTTTCAGCAAACATAGGATCCTTCATGCACAGACCACTCTCAAACTGAGATCTAGTCCTCCTTGGGTCATCGGGATCCCCAGCTAGATCTCTTGCTGCATGTAGTGTCTTGGCTGCCCATTTTGGCCTTGTAGGGCTGTTAGGGTCTACAATAAACTCATCTCCATCAGACAAATCAGAATCATTATGTTCAACAAACTCTTTACTTACTTCTTGAGGTTCAGGTGGTGAAGAGGCTTCACCAACTTCCACTGCTGCAAGGGGTTCTTCTTCAAACTGAACACAACTTTCGATGAAGGATTTGTTTGTGCTCAAATTTATCAGTTTGTACCCTTTTGAATCTTCATAGTATCCAACAAAAAGACACTCTTGGCTTTGGGGTTGCAAAGCCTTCCTCTTCTCTGTTGGAATTCTAGCCCAAACCTTTGAGCCAAAAATCCTGAAATGAGTCACATCTGGCTTGTGCCCACTCCATGCTTCGAAGGGAGTCATGCCATCAAGCTGTTTGTAAGGCACCCTATTCTGAATATAGGTTGCACAGTTGATAGCTTCGGCCCATTACTTTGGTGGCAAAGTTTTGGCCTCCATCATGCATGTTGCCATCTCCTTCAGTGATCTGTTCTTCCTCTCAGCGACACCATTTTGCTGTGGTGTGTAAGGGATAGAATGCTGCATCTGAATACCTGCATCTGCACAATAATTAATAAACTCAAACTTGACATACTCACCACCATTGTCAGATCTGAGGACCTTGAGTTTCCTTCCAGACTGGTTTTCAACCAAAGCCTTAAAGACTTTGAATAGGCCAAAAACTTCAGACTTGTGTTTCAGGAAGTGAACCCAGCAATACCTGGAAAAGTCATCAATGAAGGTCAATGCATATTTGGCCTGACTCATGGAAATATGAGGGAATGGGCCAGCAACATCACTGTGGATCAGCTCAAGGGGTGCAAAGGTTCTCTCATGACTAGCTCTCTCAAATTTGTGCTTTGGGTGTTTTCCTAGGATACAACCTTGGCAGACTCCTTTGGAAAATTTTATCTTGGGAAACCCTATGACCATCTCTTTTTCACTAAGATCAGAAAGATATTTGTAGTTTAGGTGGCCAAATATTTCATGCCAAAGCTTGCTTGCTTCATTAGCATGAATCAGAAGAGCAGAGGGGTTTGAGTAAGGTAGGAAGTGTGAGAACATGTATACCTTTTGAGCATGATTCGCAACTCCTTTTGCAATGACTCTACCAGTTGAGATCTCTGTGATCTCAACTTCATCAGGTGATAATATGACTTTCTTAGGAGACCCAGTGTGGGTCATCTGGTACACTGATAGGAGGTTGGAGGAAAGACCAGGCACATACAGCACATTGCTGAACTGACCATGATCAAGATCTATCCTTCCTTTACCCAAACTTTCAGTGAGAGAGTCATCTCCG
>LPNX010859434.1:51647-91630 GCA_001517045.1 Pseudotsuga menziesii | reverse complement strand
CTTGTGTGAGAGATTCCATGAAATCTGCAAGGCTAGGCATCTTCCAGGTTCGAGCTGTCAGTTTTGTGGCATAGAAGGTCGAAACAAACATTGAATAATTAGGGCCTAGCTTCGAGAGGATGGCTAGTACGAGCTGATCATCTTTCTTTTCGATCCCACACTGTTTCAGTAGCAAAACTAGTGCTTTGAACTTGGAGAAATATAGCTGCAGGGATTCAAAGCTTGTTGGACTTAGAGAAATCAGCTCATTTTCGATTTGATGTCCCCTCATCTCATCTGTATTTCCAAAAAGATCAGAAAGCTTCTCCCATACTTCATTCGGTGATGTCAATCCATCAAGATGGAAAAGGAGGTCTCTGGAAATACTCAAACACAGGAGGCCATAAGCCTCATCCCTCCTGTTGTGCCATTTTATCTTCTCTGCAGTTGCATTGGGCTCTGCTTATGTTTCCATAGTCACCCTGTAGAGGCCTTTCGCTCTCAACAGTATCTCCATCTCTGCTTTCCATTCAAAGAAATTGAAGGGAGTCAAGATAGTTTTCTGTGATTGATCCATAGCTTAGAAAATATGTCCCGGATGTCAGTAGAAGGCTCCCAGTCACTGATGTCGAACCTGCAAAACAATTTTGGAGGAGAGAAAACAATATACAAGCGCTCTGATACCATGTGGAAATTGAACCCAGTGATAGATTAATTTTACTCACAACAATTAACAATTGATCATGCAAAATCACTCACAAAAGAGACTGAAATTGGAGCTTAACACTAAACTGTATTAAATCAGTGTACAATAGCCAACCCTGTAACATAATAGGTTGATGAATAAATAACATACATCAGGGATTCGAATGCATGAGGAGCAATTCGAATCTAGCATAAAGCAGGCTTACTAAAAATAAGCAAATCCCCCATAGGTGTAAAAAGATGATCCCAAATCTGTCATGGAGCTCACGAATTGGAAAAATGGCTTAGGCAAGCTAAAGAGTGGTGGAATGGCAGCTCATACATGCTTTTGCATGGAGAAAAGAGTGGAGGATGAAGAGGACACAAAACTAGTTCACCTCACCTAGTCTAGCTTTTCTACTTGCCTTAAAACACTGAAAAAGCAGGGAATAAAGCAGAAAAAGCAGAAGGGCGCCTAGGAGGCCAGGAATAAAGCAAATTTGATTCCTTGGGATTTCCCATGCCCTACATGAGTCAAATAAGACAAGTTTTACCACTATGGATAGGTAATAGACAACTTGCACAAGGTGGGACACATGAACTAGGCTAAAAAGACAGAAATAATTAAATTAATGTCTAAATGGGTAAACTATGGGTTGATTATTCTAACAATTTTCTAAGTGTTCGACGTCCATCGATGGAAAATAGTTGATCGAGCACCCGCCATTGCGGATGGCTAAACAACTACGCATCCGACGGGTAAGGCCTCCGACTGCCGACGCTAGGAAGAAATTTTGGAAAAAAAATTTCTAAGTAACAAAAAAATCGGCCATCGGAAGAAGATAGTGGTTTGTGCACCCACCGTTTCAGAAGCCTAGAGCACTAGCCTTCCGATGAGAAGAGACTGCCGATACCGATCAGGTTGTGCCGCCGATCGAAAGAAGATCGAAGATCGTGTTCCACCGTTGCGGCTGTTGATGGAACTATCTCGTCGACGAAAAAAAGATCAAGCGGCAAAAAGGAAGACAAAAAGGAAAATTTCGAAAAAAAAATAAATTCTTCAAGTCCAGGAATCATTAGCCATCGGCGATGGTTAGTGGATAGAGCTTCCGACAGCCGATGAGTTATGGTCTGCGGAACCCGCAGTGGGATCACTACCTACCGTTGCGGCTATTTAGTGAACTATCCTCCCGACAGATAGAGGCTCAACCGTCGATGCCGCAGTGATTAGTACTTCTGCCCGCCGATGAGAAGGAAATTTGAATTTTTTTTTAAGTATAAGGTCATCGGATGAAGTTAGTGGATTGAGCGTCCACTGTTGCGACTATTTAGTGGATTATCCTCCCGATGAACAGTGCATCTGACCACCGATGAACAGCGGAGGAAATTAGTTGTTTGGACTGCCGAAACGTCGGATTGATAGTTGGAATGAGACCCGATTTTGCATAGGGAAATTTTGAGTTTCTCAAATGGGATTTCCAGCAGATTTCAACTGTTTTTTAGTGGGATTTCTAGCTGTTTTTCAGTGAATTATTATGGGCTGAAAAGGAGAAAGAGGCAGCGATCTTATGCACCAGATTGCGCGAAAACCAATGATTTACAAAAAAAAAAAAAAACGAGGGTGCTGCCCTCGACCCGCCCTGCAGTGGTGGAAGCCACAAGGGGGAAAGCCCCCTTGACCCTCGTTGTCCCCCTCAGATAGACGTTCTTTGATGAAGAAATTTTTTGTGTGTTTGGGAAAATTGTTGTTTTATGGTTATTCCAGGAGAAGGTAAGTGATTCTGATTTATGTCAATGTGATGCATCTAACATTTGTGTTACTAACACGTTTGTAGAATCACAGTCACCTTCAAGAGCAGTATTCCAGGTAGTGCAGTTTGGTAAGTAAGTGGTGGATCAATATGAGGACACATGACAGATACGATGCTTGAGATTCTTACGAGCATGCACGTGATGCCATGGGAGAAAATGTCCGTAATGGGAATGATGACATAGAGTCTAATGGAAGGAGATTCCAAGAGACACCGTCAGATGTTGCAGCCACCATGAGAAGCTTGATCAAAGCCCAAGAAGAGCAGCATCAGTTGAATGCTGCAATGTTGCAGAGTTTAACAGAATTGCAAAGAAAGATAGACTCTGGACGAGGTACAGCAAGACTAGAAGGCAGTAAGAGCAGTACTAGGAGAAGGAGAAGGACTTCTAGTGGATCATCTGATTCTGAAGAATCCAGCGAGGATTCAAGCTCTTCTTCTCATAAAAGAAAAAGGAAGAGACACCATAGGGATCACTCTCGGGATGAATTTAAGAAAGCTAAACCTCCTACATTTGATGGTGAGGTAAAGACTGGACAAGAAGTTGAAGCTTGGCTTCTTGGGATAAAGAAGTACTTTCAAGTGCATGATTATTCAGGAAACATGAAGGCAAGAGTTTCCATATTCAATTTGAATGGAAGAGCATCCATTTGGTGGGAACACTTCAAGACCGCCTTCAGGACAAGGTATGGGCATTATGAGTTTGTAGTGGTACCATTTGGTCTTACAAATGCACCAGCTACATTTATGTGCCTTATGAATAATGTCTTCAGCAGATATTTGGACAAGTTTGTTCTTGTCTTCCTTGATGACATTCTTGTTTATTCTAAGAATGAGGAAGAGCATGAAGAGAATTTGAGATTGACATTGTGATTGCTCAGGGAGCATCAACTGTATGAAAAACTGAGCAAGTGTGACTTCTATAGAGATAGAATTCAGTATTTGGGTCACATTATCTCAGAGGAGGGTATATCTTTGGACCCTGAAAAGATTGAAGCCGTTATGAATTGGCCTACTCCAAGAAATGTGACAGATGTAACATATTTTATGGGACTTGTAGGATACTACCGGAGATTCATTGAGGGATTCTCCAAAGTTTCATATGCCATCACTTCTTTGTAAAGGAAGGGGATGAAGTTCGAATGGACATCGAGGTGTGAAGAAAGCTTCCAGCAGTTGAAGAATCTTCTCACCAGTGCACTAGTATTGAAGGTTGCAGATCCAGAGAAATATTTTGTGGTGTGTACTGATGCATGCGGACAAGGGCTTGGAGGAGTCCTTATGCAAGACAACCACGTGATATGTTATGAGTCAATAAAGCTGAAGGAGCATGAGAAGAACTATGCCACTCATGATCTAGAGCTTGCAGCCATAGTACATGCTCTAAAGATGTGGAGACATTACTTGATGGGCAGGAGATTTGAGCTCAGAACAGATCACTGTGGACTGAAGTATTTGTTTGATCAGCCTACTCTGAATGCTAGGCAAGCAAGATGGCTGGAATTTTTATATGAGTTTGATTTCGAAATCAAGCACATAAAAGGAAAAGAAAATAAGGTAGTTGATGCACTCAGCAGGAAGGTGCAAGAAATGCATGTGGCATCTCTTAGTACTTGTCAATCAGATTTGAGGCAGCAGATTGTTAGTCATGCTGCTGGAGATGAATTGTATGAGCAGGTAAAAGGAAAATTGCAATAGCAAAGTCTTGAGAAGAGGTATGAGGGATATAAATTGGAAGAAGATGGACTTCTTACTTATAAAGGTAGAATTTATATTCCAGATGTAGCAGGTTTGATGAGAGTTGTCATGGATGAAATCCATCAAGATCCGTATTCTGGTCACCCAGGATATCAAAAGACAATTGCTACAACCAGAAAGCAGTACTTTTGGCCATGAATGAAAAAGGACTTGGTTGAATACATTTAAAGGTGTATGAAATGTCAACAGGTAAAGGTTGAGCATCAACATCCTGCAGGTTTGTTGCATCCTTTGCCAGTTCCGGAATGGAAATGGGAAGTTATTTCCATGGATTTTATTACAGGATTGCCGATGACTTGGAGACAACATGATTCCATCATGGTTGTGGTAGACAAGTTGACAAAGGTAGCGCATTTTATACCGGTTAAGTCTACGCATAAGACTGATGACATTGCAAAGATCTTCATGAAGGAGATTTTCAAATTGCATGGATTGCCGAAGGCAATAGTCTCTGACATAGATGTCAAGTTCACTTCCAACTTTTGGAAGGGGTTGTTTGCAGATTTGGGTACAAAGCTAAACTTTAGCACTGTATACCATCCTCAGACAGATGGGTAGACAGAGAGAGTTAATCAGGTGCTTGAATATATGCTTCGCATGTATGTGATGGACAAACCAACCAAGTGGGAAGATTACTTACACTTGGTAGAGTTTGCTTACAACAATGGACAGCGAGCATCCTTGGGGATGAGTCCGTATGAAGCTTTGTATGGAAGACGGTGCAGGACACCAGTGACTTGGGACAACCCGGTGAATAGAGTTGTGCTTGGACCAGAATTGCTCAAGGAAATGGAGAAAGAAGTTGTAAATATTAGGCAAAATCTGAAAGCAGCACAGGACAGACAAAAAAGCTATGCAGATAAGCATAGGGTGAACAAAGAGTTCAGTGTTGGGGATCATGTTTACCTCAGAGTGAGGGAAAAGAAGAGTTCCTTGAAGCTTGGAATTTGTGCCAAGTTGTCATCTGGATATTGTGGGCCATTTGAAGTGCTTGAAAGAATAGGGCTAGTTGCATATAGACTTGCATTGCCTGCTAGCACTAGGGCTCATAATTTTTTTCATGTCTCTTTGCTTAAGAGATATGTACATGATCGTAACCATGTGATAAATTGGGATGTGATTCAGGTGGAACCCGAGGGAGAGTTCCAAATCGAGCCAATGCGCATCCTCGACAGGAAGGTCACAATGCTCCAGAACCAGGCCATAGGGCAGGTAAAGGTGCAATGGGAGCACTACGGACCTGAAGAGGCTACGTGGGAGCTGGAGGTATTAATTCTTGCACATGATCTAGGAACTAGGAATCAAAATCATCAAAGAATTATTAACAAATACTCATGAATTGGAAAATAACTGGAACAAAATAGGTTTCCTCTCTGTATATTATATAAACAATAAAGGATCACAATTTCCATGCATAGCAATAGCTTAACTCCATGAAGAATTCGAATACCTAAGGGACAATTCGAATTTAGTGAGTGAGTCTAGCTTAACTGACTCTTTGCCATGCAATCTCACTCAGTTAACCACTTGACCAAAACCCTAATTGACTCACCAAACCCTAATTGAAGTTGGAGTGCAATAAATGACTGAATCTCAACTGAAGGAGATCAAACACATGTCATAGCAATCCAATCATCAAGTGCTAGTACTGCATGACTCCAATAAACCCTGATGAGGTTAACTGAAGCTGAACTGACCATCAGAAGTTGGTGAAGGCGCCTTGTTCACTCCAGTTCATTAAAATAATAATAAATAATCATTAAATAATATATTTCATGAATGGAGGTGCCTTAACTGACTGTAACTGATTGTAACCACCAGTTAACAGTTAGGTGCATTAATGTCACACAGATCACCCCTGGAGTGCTCCAGTTAGCCTCCTTGACTGTAGGAGAAGGCTAAGTTATCCTCCTTGACTGTAGGTAGGCGTGGGTGTGACTGGGATAATGGCAATTAATTCTCCATTGATGTCAATTAAACTTAGGATAGTGGTTTAACTAGGCCAATTTGACTGAAAGAGTGTGTATGATGGTATATGTCTCCAACACCCGCCCTTAAGCTATACTCAGGAAGAGTTAGAAAACATAGATGCATAAAATGCTAGGGCCCTGGAAACTAAGGCCATAGGTCACCCTGTACAATAAAGTAATTGCTTAATATAAGCAAGGAAACGGGGAAAACCTGATGGGAAAAATACCCCCCCCCTCAAACTAAGCAGTAAATAAAGAATTGGTTCTTCTATGCAACAGCATCCTGAGACTGTGCATGTGAACCTCTGAATCCAAACTAAATGAATATGTCTGGAGGAATCTTCCACTTTGGAAGAAAAACAATGCACTCAACTGAATCAGAAATATAAGCAGCTGCACGGTGAAAACTGGACCCATGTAGAGCAACTGAAATCATCTGAAGAGAGAGCAAAGGTTCTTGAGGATTCGAACCATGTGTGGAACACTCAAGAAACTGATATGTTGCAGCCTTGAACAGCAAACCATGAGTGGTAAAATCAGCCCCAAATATTAGGAGCAAGTGTCTATGCGGATGCAGAATGTCTTCCTCTTTACTAGTTCTATGAGGAGATGAGCTTGTGACCAAAGGTAGAGAATCCTTGGGACTCTGGAGAGAGAATGCTTGAGCTCCATAATCTGATATAGATTCTGAAATAGCTAATGAATCACAAAATAAAATATCAGCAACCTCATAAGAGGAAACTAACACCAAATCCCCATAAGCAAATTTGAAGAAGAATTGCGGTACTTGATTTTTCACACCAAAATTGGTGAGAGCAGCTACAAGCATGACTGAAAGCTCTTGAATTTTAAAATATGAACAAAATAATATCATATCAGAATGTAAATCAGATCTAAATAAGTTCACAATAGATCCAAAACTGTGAAATGAAATCAAATCCCCAGCAGCAGTTTTGTAGGAGACTTGCGGCACTTGTTTCTTCACACCGTTGATGAGAACAGCTACAAGCAGTACTGAAGGTTTATGAACCTGAAATTTTGAACCAATAAATATCAGATTAGATCCAAATAAGATCATATCGGATCCAATAAGGTTCATATCAGATCCAAAATTATGGTCAACCGAAACGGTAGATGCACAGTTTTCTTCTTCTTCAAAATTCTGAATTTTGGTGCATGCAATCCTGCAGGAATTTGCTGGAAGATCTAGATCATGGGGAGCGAATGTGTCACTCTTATAATATGATATTTTTTCCAAAATATCCAAGGTATTACATATTTGCACACCAGCAACAACATTAGAGGGAGAAAAATCAAATTTCTCTTCACTTTCGGAAGCAATTACTGGTAAATTTTGCACAGAATTCAAAGGAAAATCACCGGTGAATGTTTGCATGGAAGTGCAACAGTGTTTTTCTTCAATATCAGAGATTCGAATGTCTTCTTCTGTTTCAGCAATATGAGAAGATGAGATATCAGAGATCTCATGAACTTCCGGAGCATCAAGAGAAGGAGTCACTTCATGGAGACTTTCTTCAATTCGAATTGAATGTGTAGAAGATTCTGCTTCATCTTCATCTTGAACAACTTCATCAGAGAGAGTAGAGGTTGATAGTTTTGAGTGAAGAAATCTTGTGGTGCTGGCTATGATTTCCAAAGTACTATTATGATCCTCATTGTGCTTGCCATAGCTTCTGTCCAATTTTGTCCAGAGATCCTTTGGGTATTCAATAGAACCAACAAAAAAGTACAAGCTATCAGAAAGGGCCAGACATATTGCTCCAAAAGCTCTGTCACCGTCATTTAGCCAGTCATTCTCATTCTCATAAGTCTCTCTTCCAATTCCAATAGACACCTCATAGAAACCTTGTCTCTTGATATATGCAATCATCTTCAACTTCCATTCCGAATAGCTTGTGAATGGGGTGAGAGGAGGGATTGATGAGTCCATTCGAAGTTGTACCTGTTAAGACCTGCAAATCAAAACAAAAGGGGCACCGTAAGGTCGGACAGACTGCACATTCTAGGCTTTCATCACACCCAGCATAGTCAATCAAGCAAGCTTGATCAACAAGTTCTTTACTTGGGATATTGAGTGGTAAGCCTTGGCTTCTGGTGCAGTGCTAGATTCTTGAGCTATTGCTCAAATTTCATGGAGAAATCTATCAAAAAGCTTGTTCTTGAGAGATTGATCTTCGTCCCGCCGCATGCTCTGATACCATATTAATTCTTGCACATGATCTAGGAACTAGAAATCAAAATCATCAAAGAATTATTAACAAATACTCATGAATTGGAAAATAACTGGAACAAAATAGGTTTCCTCTCTGTATATTATATAAACAATAAAGGATTACAATTTCCATGCATAGAAATAGCTTAACTCCATGAAGAATTCGAATACCTAAGGGACAATTCGAATTCAGTGAGTGAGTCTAGCTTAACTGACTCTTTGCCATGCAATCTCACTCAGTTAACCACTTGACCAAAACCCTAATTGACTCACCAAACCCTAACTGAAGTTGGAGTGCAATAAATGACTGAATCTCAACTGAAGGAGATCAAACACATGTCATAGCAATCCAATCATCAAGTGCTAGTACTGCATGACTCCAATAAACCCTGATGAGGTTAACTGAAGCTGAACTGACCATCAGAAGTTGGTGAAGGCACCTTGTTCACTCCAGTTCATTAAAATAATAATAAATAATCATTAAATAATATATTTCATGAATGGAGGTGCCTTAACTGACTGTAACTGATTGGTTGAACTGATTGTAACCACCAGTTAACAGTTAGGTGCATTAATGTCACACAGATCACCCCTGGAGTGCTCCAGTTAGCCTCCTTGACTGTAGGTAGGCGTGGGTGTGACTGGGATAATGGCAATTAATGCTCCATTGATGTCAATTAAACTTAGGATAGTGGTTTAACTAGGCCAATTTGACCGAAAGAGTGTGTATGATGGTAGATGTCTCCAACAGGAGGATGCCATGCGATTGGCACACCCATTTTTGTTCAATTCTGCGGAACACTGAGGCGATACCAGTGTAGCATTTTGTTCAATTTTGTAAAGCACTGAGGACAATGCTATTGAAGGGGGAGGGGAATGTAACACCGCGGTTTTGACCCCGTTGCATTAAACGTACATGATGTATATGTGTAAATGATCATGGTGCAGAGCTAAAGGCCAAGGCCCCACCATTGATTGGTTATGCTATGTTTTGGATTTAAATTTGTCACCGATGGTATATCGGGGCATGCGGCATATATTAAGTTTATCATCACGTAAATATACATCTTTAATTAAAAATAACCCAACCAGCTACGTTCACGACAACTAAATTGAGAAGGGGCATGATTTTCACAAGGATAAGGGTGGGGAATTTGTCAAACATTGAGCCATGAGGGAAAAACCCATGTGTCACCACCTTGTCTTACCCAACCACCTCCATTAATAATTGTTGCTGGTAGTTGGGGAGTTATGGCTGAGAGTGGAGTGCGGCAAGACTGTCAGTCCTTGCCCACACGCACACTCCACCCGCGGTTGACTTCACAATGGAAAAAGAAACCACTGCCATCACTCCCGCGGACATACTACTCTCTCCACGCCTGTGCTGAACACTCACACACTTCCAATTTCGTGTCCTCTCTGTAGGCGGTTCACTCTCACGCAGGAGGGGAATTATTGTTCTCTCTCACGCATAGGATTTTTCCTGGTTTTACCTACGTAGTTTTCCTCTACGTATTTGCGGATGGTGTGGTTATATCCGTTCTTCACAGGTTGATTTGTGGGCTCTGCATTGTTGTTACTCACGCACAGGTCAGGAGATTGTAATTTCTTTCCCAACGTGGTCTATGTACGTTTTTCCTGGTGACTTCGTTGTCCAGAACGGGCTGTTGTTTCCCCACGTTGTTGGTAATGTATGCTGATACGTTTTTGGGACTGTTGTTTCCCCCATGTTGTGAGGTGTGTTTGTTGTTACGCTTTGGGGCTGTTGTAGATTGTTTGGAGTCGTTTTGGCCACGATAGGGCCAAGAATGACTCAAGAGTCATATTCCCTATTTAAGCTGTAATAGCTGATTAATTGCATGTGTGCAATGGTTGGTCTTCGGACTTTGTTGGGAGCAAGGGTGGGGGCTTGGTTTGCTTGATAAACCTGGTGGCTGGAAACCACACAGACAGAGCTAGAGGGCTGGCTTTCTTCTCCGCAACCCCTGAATAGCACTGGAAGGGAATGCAAGGCCTGAGGGACTGTGTAGCAGAGAAGGGACTGATTTCTTGTGTTGGGTGTGTGTGGGTGTCTTACAAGTCAGGCTAGTTCTGGTGTAGGTGTTCTTGGCTCTGTAATGAGCTCACCAGCTTAGCATTTAGCCTTTCCCAGCTCCTTAATGGCCTGATAAACCAAACTATGTTGGCTTGGCTGTGTTTTGTGTATCCTTGGCTATGTGTAAGCCTGTTTGTTCCCTTATTCCTTGGAGAATCATGCCCAGCTCGGGGGTGGCAGCGTTGCTGAGAGATTAAGGAGCACGCTGGCCTATGGTTGGGTAGAACATTGCAACGATGTAGCTGGTTGCAGAACGAGTTCTTGATAAGATAAGTAATCTGGTTTATTTTACTTTTGCAATCATATTTTTTGTTAATGAATGCGATGAACTTGTTGAATGAATGCTTGTATGAATGCATGTTGATTCGCTGTGCATGCCAAATAATGGTAGCTCTGTATGATAAATAATTGCATCTGTGTATGTTCCACTGCAATGCATCTTGTTTTCAACATTCTGTTTTAGCATTTTATTCATTCACATGTTCATGGGGCTGGTATCCCGAATGGTTAATGCCATGGCCGCGTCCTCTTCGCCGGTCTGAGGGTCGGGGATGTGACAGAGTGGTATCAGGGCTCATGTTGCAGCATGGGCCTGCATGAGCCATGAAAGATGCAGTGACAGAAGCAGTATTTCTTTCTACCCAACAGAAATCAGTGAATGACTGGAAATTTAAAATTTTGTCTAAGTGTTGAACTGTCGGTTCATCGAAACACTTAGTGGGAAGGAATTCCGATGTAGCGGAAGAGCTAGGCGGAAGCATACCCGACGGAGGACATTTGGAAGGAAAATCGCAGAAAATTTTCTAAGTGTTCGACGTCCACTGACGGAAAATAGTTGATCGAGCGCCCGCCATTGCGGATGGCTAAACAACTACGCGTCCGACGGGTAAGGCCTCCGACCGTCGACACCATGAAGAAAGTTTGGAATTTTTTTTTCTAAGTAACAAAAAAATCGGCCATCGAAAGAAGATAGTGGTTCGTGCACCCGCCGTTTCGGAAGCCTAGAGCACTAGCCTTCCGATGAGAAGAGACCATCGATACCGATCAGGTTGTGCCGTCGATCGGAAGAAGATCGAAGACCGTGTTCCGCCATTGCGGCTGTTGATGGAACTATCTCGTCGACGAAAAGAAGATCAAGCGACAAAAAGGAAGACAAAAAGGAAAATTTCGAAGAAAAAAAAAATTCTTTAAGTTCGGGAATCATCGGCCATCGACGATGGTTAGTGGATAGAGCTTCCGACAGCCGATGAGTTATGGTCCGCGGAACCCGCAGTGGGATCACTACCCACCGTTGCGGTTGTTTAGTGAACTATCCTCCCGAGGGATAGAGGCTCAACCGCCGATGCCGCAGTGATTAGTACTTCTGCCTGCCGATGAGAAGGAAATTTGAAATTTTGTTTAAGTATAAGGTCATCGGATGAAGTTAGTGGATTGAGCGTCCGCTGTTGCGGCTGTTTAGTGGATTATCCTCCCGATGAACAGTGCATCCGACCGCCGATGAACAATAGAGGAAATTAGTTGTTTGGACTGCTGAAACGTCGGATTGATAGTTGGAATGAGACCCGATTTTGCATAGGGAAATTTTGAGTTTCTCAAATGGGATTCCAGTAGATTTCAACTGTTTTTCAATGGGATTTCCAGCTGTTTTTCAGTGAATTCTTAGGGGCTGAAAAGGAGAAAGAGGTAGCGATCTTATGCGCCAAATTGCGCGAAAACCAATGATTTACAACAACAACAACTAAAAAAACCAAGGGCGCTGCCCCTCGACCCGCCTTGCAGTGGCGGAAGCCACAAGGGGGCAAGCCCCTTTGACCCCCATCATCCCCCTCAGATAGATGTTCTTTGATGAAGAAATTTTTGTGTGTTTGGGCAAATTGTTGTTTTATGGTTATTCCAGGAGAAGGTAAGTGATTCTGATTTATGTCAATGTGATGCATCTAACATTTGTGTTACTAACACGTTTGCAGAATCATCGTCACCTTCAAGAGCAATATTCCAGGTAGTGCAGTTTGGTAAGTAAGTGGTGGATCAATATGAGGACACATGACGGATACGATGCTCGAGATTCTTACGAGCATGCGTGTGATGCCATGGGAGAAAATGTCTGTAATGGGAATGATGACATAGAGTCTAATGGAAGGAGATTCCAAGAGACACCGTCAGATGTTGTAGCCACCATGAGAAGCTTGATCAAAGCCCAGGAAGAGCAGCATCAGTTGAATGCTGCAATGTTGCAGAGTTTAACAAACTTGCAAAGAAAGATAGACTCTGGACAAGGTACAACAAGACTAGAAGGCAGTAAGAGCAGTACTAGGAGAAGGAGAAGGACTTCTAGTGGATCATCTGATTCTGAAGAATCCAGCGGGGATTCAAGCTCTTTTTCTCATAAAAGAAAAAGGAAGAGACAACATAGGGATCACTCTCAGGATGAATTTAAGAAAGCTAAACCTCCTACATTTGATGGTGAGGTAAAGACTGGACAAGAAGCTGAAGCTTGGCTTCTTGGGATAAAGAAGTACTTTCAAGTGCATGATTATTCAGGAAACATGAAGGCAAGAGCTGCCATATTCAATTTGAATGGAAGAGCATCCATTTGGTGGGAACACTTCAAGCAAGTAAAAAGGATCAGTGAAAGGAGACTCAAGTGGAAACAATTCAAGAAGTATTTTAAGCAGAAATACCTCTCTGACAGGTATTATGATGATAAGATTAAGGAGTTCCATGAGCTGAGATTGGGACAGCAGACCATGGAAGAATATGCAAATAAGTTTTTGGAGCTGTTGAGATATGTCAGATACATCAAAGATGAAAAAGTGAAGGTTCAGCGTTTTCTGAGTGGATTACCTTAGTCTTACAAAGATAGAATTGAGTTTTATGAACCTAGAACTCTTGAAGAAGCAATAAGGAAGGCTAAGTATTGCTATGAGAAAAGCAAAGGTAAACCTGATTACCATAAGGCATGGAAGGACAAGAAGAATGAGAACTTTGACCAAAGAAAGAAAGGTTTCAAACCTTCTAACTTCAAGAATCAATAGAAGCAGCCGTCTCAAGCTGCGAGTAAACCAATTGGAGTGATAGGAGAAAATCCTAAGGATCCACAACAGAATAGAGGGCCACTTCAATGTTGGAAATGTGGAGGACCCCACATGCGCAGAAATTGTCCACTTGAGAATGAGAGTGCAAGGCCAGCTTATAACATTCAAGAAGCAGAAATAGTGGGTCAAGTAGCAAGGGCAGTCCCTAGGATTTATGCAGCACTGGAGGACCGCCAAGTAGATCATCAGTCAACTGTGGTTGAAGTAGCAGGTAAGATTGTTGAGCAATCTGTTTCTATTTTGATTGACCCTGGTTCTACGCACAGTTACATCACTCCTAGAATAGTGGAGATTTGTGCTTTTAAGAAGGTAAAGGATAGGAAGTCTTGGTTAGTTCAGCTAGCCACTGGAACTAAGAGAAAGGTTAGTGAAATGGTAGAGAAATTTCCATTAGTCATGAATGGATTGGTCACTTATGTAGATATGAATGTTCTACCGCTTAGTTCCTATGATGTTCTCATTGGAATGGATTGGTTAGAAGCTCACAAGGTGAAGCTTGATTGTTACAATAAGACTTTCGAATGCATGAATGAAGAAGGGAACCTAGTAGTTGTGAAAGGTATTCCAAAGGTGATTTCAGTACGGCAGGTTTCATCTATGCAGTTAAAGAAGTTCTGTAGGAAGGGTTGCCAGTTGTATGCAGCTCAAATTTTGGAGGAAATGGAAGATGAAACTCCGAGGTTGGAGGACTATCAAGTGTTATAGGAATTTAGGGATGTGTTTCCTGATGAGGTTCCAGGGCTTCCTCCAAAGCGGGACATTGATTTCACTATTGAACTTGTGCCAGGAGCAGCACCAGTGTCCAAGGCACCCTACAGGATGAGCACACCGGAGATGCTAGAGTTGAAGATGCAACTGCAAGAGTTGTTGGAAAAAATTATATTCGACTGAGTGTGTCTCCTTGGGGAGCACCAATTCTGTTTGTAAAGAAGAAAGATGGTACACTCAGGTTGTGTATTGATTATAGACAGTTGAACAAGGTTACTGTGAAGAATAAATATCCTTTGCCTAGGATTGATGACCTCATTGATCAAATGAGAGGAGCAAAAGTATTTTCCAAGATTGACTTGAGGTCTGGTTACCATCAGGTAAGGATCAAGGATGAAGACATTCATCAGACCACCTTCAGGACAAGGTATGGGCATTATGAGTTTGTAGTGGTACCATTTGGTCTTACAAATGCACCAGCTACATTTATGTGCCTTATGAATAGTGTCTTCAGCAGATATTTGGACAAGTTTGTTCTTGTCTTCCTTGATGACATTCTTGTTTATTCTAAGAATGAGGAAGAGCATGAAGAGCATTTGAGATTGACATTGCGATTGCTCAGGGAGCATCAGCTCTATGCAAAACTGAGCAAGTGTGACTTCTATAGAGATAGAATTCAGTATTTGGGTCACATTATCTCAGAGGAGGGTATATCTGTGGACCCTGAAAAGATTGAAGCCATTATGAATTGGCCTACTCCAAGAAATGTGACAGATGTAAGATCTTTTATGGGACTTGCAGGATACTACCGAAGATTCATTGAGGGATTCTCCAAAGTTGCATATGCCATCACTTCTTTGCAAAGGAAGGGGATGAAGTTCAAATGGACATCGAGGTGTGAAGAAAGCTTCCAGCAGTTGAAGAATCTTCTCACTAGTGCACCAGTATTGAAGGTTGCAGATCCAGAGAAAGATTTTGTGGTGTGTACCAATGCATGCGGACAAGGGCTTGGAGGAGTCCTTATGCAAGACAACCACGTGATATGTTATGAGTCAAGAAAGCTCAAGGAGCATGAGAAGAACTATGCCACTCATGATCTAGAGCTTGCAGCCATAGTACATGCTCTCAAGATGTGGAGACATTACTTGAAGGGCAGGAGATTTGAGCTCATAACAGATCACTGTGGACTGAAGTATTTGTTTGATCAGCCTACTCTGAATGCTAGGCAAGCAAGATGGCTGGAATTTTTATATGAGTTTGATTTCAAAATCAAGCACATAAAAGGAAAAGAAAATAAGGTAGCTGATGCACTCAGCAGGAAGGTGCAAGAAATGCACGTGGCATCTCTTAGTACTTGTCAATCAGATTTGAGGCAACAGATTGTTAGTCATGCTGTTGGAGATGAATTGTATGAGCAGGTAAAAGGAAAATTGCAACAGCAAAGTCTTGAGAAGAGGTACGAGGGATATAAATTGGAAGAAGATGGACTTCTCACTTATAAAGGTAGAATTTGTATTCCAGATGTAGCAGGTTTGAGGAGAGTTGTCATGGATGAAATCCATCAAGCTCCGTATTCTGGTCACCCAGGATATCAAAAGACAATTGCTACAACCAGAAAGCAGTACTTTTGGCCAGGAATGAAAAAGGACTTGGCTGAATACATTTCAAGGTGTATGAAATGTCAAAAGGTAAAGGTTGAGCATCAACATCCTGCAGGTTTGTTGCAGCCTTTGCCAGTTCCGGAATGGAAATGGGAAGTTATTTCCATGGATTTTATTATAGGATTGCCGATGACTTGGAGACAACATGATTCCATCATGGTTGTGGTAGACAAGTTGACAAAGGCAGCGCATTTTATATCGGTTAAGTCTACGCATAAGACTGATGACATTGCAAAGATCTTCATGAAGGAGATTTTCAAATTGCATGGATTGCCGAAGGCAATAGTCTCTGACAGAGATGTCAAGTTCACTTCCAACTTTTGGAAGGGGTTGTTTGCAGATTTGGGTACAAAGCTAAACTTCAGCACTGCATACCATCCTCAGACAGATGGGCAGATAGAGAGAGTTAATCAGGTGCTTGAAGATATGCTTCGCATGTACGTGATGGACAAACCAACCAAGTGGGAAGATTACTTACACTTGATAGAGTTTGCTTACAACAATGGACAACAAGCATCCTTGGGGATGAGTCCGTATGAAGCTTTGTATGGAAGACGGTGCAGGACACCAGTGACTTGGGACAACCCGGTGAACAAAGTTGTGCTTGGACCAGAATTGCTCAAGGAAATGGAGCAAGAAGTTGTAAATATTAGGCAAAATCTGAAAGCAGCATAGGACAGACAGAAAAGCTATGGAGATAAGCATAGGGTGAACAGAGAGTTCAGTGTTGGGGATCATGTTTACCTCAGAGTGAGGGCAAAGAAGAGTTCCTTGAAGCTTGGAAGTTGTGCCAAGTTGTCACCTAGATACTATGGGCCGTTTGAAGTGCTTGAAAGAATAGGGCCAGTTGCATATAGACTTGCATTGCCTGCTAGCACTAGGGCTCATAATGTTTTTCATGTTTCTTTGCTTAAGAGATATGTACATGATCGTAACCATGTGATAAATTGGGATGTGATTCAGGTGGAACCCGAGGGAGAGTTCTGAATCGAGCCAATGTACATCCTCAACAGGAAGGTCACAATGCTCCGGAACCAGGCCATAGGGAAGGTAAAGGTGCAATGGGAGCACTACGGACCTGAAGAGGCTATGTGGGAGCTGGAGGATGCCATGCGATTGGCACACCCATTTTTGTTCAATTCTGGGGAAGACTGAGGCGATACCAGTGTAGCATTTTGTTCAATTTTGTAAAGCACTGAGGACAGTGCTATTGAAGGGGGAGGGGAATGTAACACCCCGGTTTTGACCCCGTTGCATTAAACGTACATGATGTATATGTGTAAATGATCATGGTGCAGAGCTAAAGGCCAAGGCCCCACCATTGATTGGTTATGCTATGTTTTGGATTTAAATTTGTCACCGATCGTATATCGGGGCATGCGACATATATTAAGTTTATCATCATGTAAATATGCATCTTTAATTAAAAATAACCCGACCAGCTACATTCGCGGCAACTAAATTGAGAAGGGGCATGATTTTCACAAGGATAAGGGTGGGGAATTTGTCAAACCTTGAGCCATGAGGGAAAAACCCATGTGTCACCTCCTTGTCTTACCCAACCACCTCCATTAATAATTGCTGCTGGTAGTTGGGGAGTTATGGCTGAGAGTGGAGTGTGGCAGGACTGTCATTCCTTGCCCACACACACACTCCACCCGCGGTTGACTTCACAATGGCAAAAGAAACCACTGCCATCACTCCCGTGGACATACTACTCTCTCCACGTCGGTGCTGAACACTCACGCACTTCCAATTTCGTGTCCTCTCTGTAGGCGGTTCACCCTCACGCAGGAGGGGAATTATTGTTCTCTCTCACGCATAGGAGTTTTCCTGGTTTTACCCACGTAGTTTTCCTCTACGGATTTGCGGATGGTGTGGTTATATCCGTTCTTCATAGGTTGATTTGTGGGCTCTGCGTTGTTGTTACTCACACACAAGTCAGGAGACTGTAATTTCTTTCCCAGCGTGATCTATGTAAATTTTTCCTGGTGACTTTGTTGTCCAGAACGGGCTGCTGTTTCCCCACGTTGCTGGTAATGTATGCTGATACGTTTTTGGGACTGTTGTTTCCCCCATGTTGTGAGTTGTGTTTGATGTTACGCTTTGGGGCTGCTGTAGATTGTTTGGAGTCGTTTTGGCCACGATAGGGCCAAGAACGACTCAGGAATCGTCTTCCCTGTTTATGCTGTAATAGCTGATTAATTGCATGTGTGCAATGGTTGGTCTTCGGACTGTGTTGGGAATAGGGATGGGGCCTTGGTTTGCTTGATAAACCTGGTGGCTGGAAACCACACAGATAGAGCTAGAGGGCTGGCTTTCTTCTCCACAACCCCTGAATAGCACTGGAAGGGAATGCATGGCTTGAGGGACTGTGTAGCAGAGAAGGGACCGATTCCTTGTGTTGGGTTTGTGTGGGTGTCTTAGAAGTCAGGCTAGTTCTGGTGTAGGTGTTCTTGGCTCTGTAATGAGCTCACCAGCTTAGCATTTAGCCTTTCCCAGCTCCTTAATTTCATGATAAACCCAACTGTGTTGGCTTGGCTGTGTTTTGTGTATCCTTGGCTATGTGTAAGCCTGCTTGTTCCCTTATTCCTTGGAGAATCATGCCCAACTCGGGGGTGGCAGCGTTGCTGAGAGATTAAGGAGCACGATGGCCTATGGTTGGATGGAACATTGCAGCGACGTAGCTAGTTGCGGAACGAGTTCTTGATAAGATAAGTAATCTGGTTTATTTTACTTCTGCAATCATATTTTTTGTTAATGAATGCGATGAACCTGTTGAATGAATGCTTGTATGAATGCATGTTGATTCCGCTGTGCATGCCAAATAATGGTAGCTGTGTATGATAAATAATTGCATCTGTGTATGTTCCATTGCAATGTATCTTGTTTTCAGCATTCTGTTTCAGCATTTTACTCATTTACATGTTCATGGGGATGGTAGCCCGAATGGTTAACACCATGGGCGCGCCCTCTTCGTCGGTCTGAGGGTCAGGGATGTGACACATACAAGTCAGGGCCTCCACATTATTCTCCTACACATGTCATCTTAAGGTCATACCCTTTCCTATCTACACTAATAAGCACAATATTATGACAATTCCATAAAACTCAATGCCTTCAACGACTAACTTAACATTTGCTATGCCTTAAATTTAGTCCCTTTGTTATATATACTATACATCCCTATTTGTAAACACTATTTAATTCTTCTATAACTGAAAACCATATTTTTCAAGTGCACAATTGAATTACCGATGAAACTCCTTGGATTGCTTGCACAAGCCATATTCAATACCTCTACAAGTATCCCATGTGGCTCATCTAACCCCAATTTTTCAATTTTGATTTATTATATTTATATAAATATATCTAATGTTCATTAATTATATTGCATACATACATATTTTATTAGAAATTAAGTCAAGTTGTGTCTTGTAGGAATTTGGAGTAGCGCATGTAATATCTTTTGGGACATGGATCACTCTTGGAGTAATTACACAACTCTCTTCATCATCCTATGAAGCTTCATCACCTACAACCAAGGGATTCTAGACAAGTTCTTTCAATTCTTCTCTTTTTATTTTAAGGATTATTGTTTCTATCTCATTACAAGAATTGATTGTTAATTAACCATAGTTAGTTGGTTCCTTTCCTCATTTAAATTTATGGTAAACGTAATTTGAAACTGAAGTGAAGTACTCTAATCACCTATAACCTTTTGATATTAACAAGATGTTAACATCTTATTTAATCAGAGGATTTTCCTCCTCTTTGGATCCTTTTTTTTGTCTTACACTAGGATATCTTTGCAATATACATTAGGCGAGTTTTGAGGTCTTAAATGGGCCTCCTGAGGGAGATAATGAAATAAGAGTTAAAATAATATAATGAGTGTTATGAATTTCGGAGGAGTAAAATAAAAACTACTTTTTCTCATCATATTTTTGACATATCCCCTTATCAATTTACCCAAATTTCAAGTTTCAGAACTCATTGGATGCATAACTAAATTATGCATCCAATGCATACCCACATGGCATACTTTTGAGGTATCCACAACATGAACAACAAAAAAATCAATAAAAAAACATATTTTAATACATAAAATATGTTTTATTGAATTTTTCGTATTCCATGTTGTGGGTGCCTCAAAAGTATGCAATTTTGGTATGTATTGGATGTGTATTTGAATTATGCATCCAACAAGTGCCCAAACTTGAAATTTCGGTAAACCAATAAGGAGATATGTTGAAAATACAATAGGAAAAAGTAGTTTTTTCTTTTTTCCTTCCAATTTCTTTTACAAATTTTACCCTCATGGTTGACATCATCATCTTGAATCCTATTGTTTCTTATAAAGTGAATTTTGATGGTACATTTTTTGTTTTGAGGGGCATTTTTTTACCTCAAAAACTCCCCCAAAACCATATTTTACCCCTAGAATAATCTAATAAAGCATTGTATTATTTAAATAATATAGTTAATGTGATGGGTACCATACCATGTGGGTTGAGATATCATGATACCATGTTGTAAATATGTGAATTGCATTGTAAACGCTCCTAGTGTGGAGCTCAAGGACAAGGATCAACTAGTGAATGCATATGATTTCAAGTGGTGGGTTTGCTTAACAATGTTGTGGGTATATTTTTCATGATATTATCATGTATATGTAAAGGCATGTATGAAAAGGTAAATGCATAATAATATAGTCTCCAAATGGTTTCTTTATGAAGAAACAAGGGGCTATAACACCGTAAGAGGGTAAAGGAAGGGGGGTGTTGGGAAATTTGGACTTTACATTGTCCTTTGGAAGTATTATCATTTCTTACCCATGTTCCCTTATAGACTTCACATCAATATTTGACATGTGGATGTGAAATAAGTATAAATATAATTGTTATATCTATCATGTCCTTGGGAAGAGAGATGGGTCCTCTGCAAGAATTTGTTTTCCATTGTATTTTGATGCATTCTATGATCATTATCATTATTTGAAACCATTCATGGGCATGGGGAGAAGAAAATATCCCATTCCATGGGGATGTTTCTCCCTAATTGTCATGGTTATTATGGATAGAAATGAAAAAATCCCATCCCATGTCCTAGTACCTATGAAAATACCAATATAGAAGTTGGGAAACTTGCATATTAAAATGTGGAAGAAAATGATATGGTTGGAGAGAGATACCATGACTAGAATATCCACAATAAATGAGACAAGAGCTTGAGACATGAAACCCTATTATTGTTGTTTGTTGACTATTTTGAGTCCAATTGTTTCAATCCCATTTTACTACCAAAAAGAAAACAATAGATTGGGATCTTTCTTGTAACATACCCAACTTAGGTCACTTGGTAAGGAAGGGTATATGTGCTCTCTCTTATGATAAAGAAGGTTGAGATATGGTTTATCATAGCATATAAATTTACTCAATCAGTTTGGTCAAATGTTAAATGAATTAACTTTAATAGGTTTAACTAGTTAGGCTATTGCTTCTCTAATTCAACTAGAAATTTAACATCTAGTTTCAAGACATTGTTGTATTAAGGAAATCTATATTAAAAAGTACCAATAAATGATCTGATATAGGGATTCCATGTACAATCATATGACAGACCCTATCATCTCCAAAATAACTAATAAAAATCTAAAGAAACATGGTACAAATCATCCTAATTCGAACTACATTAATTGCACTAAAATTAGGTTCATAAACACAATAACTGCTAACCATTTCCTTATGCATAGATAATATATAAAACCCATAAAGTAAATTGATCTATGGCATTCATAAACAACCATATGACTGTCCTTATATCATATTTCTTTATCAGAAATACTTTTACAAATTAAAGTACAAAATACTAACATAAGAAAGCATATTTCTACGGGAAGGCTATCAATATATCATATGAGTTAGTGCATGATAAATCTACTATTTCAATTAACAATAAATGTGCATAAGAAGTCTTCCTAATACATCATAATATTCATGCATTTCAAAAAAGAAGATTTATACTTATCTGAATTTTTATGTAATTGGCGGCAACACGACAACTTTCCTCCCAACCTGTGATCTCTACTTGGCATATGTTTTCCTACCGAAAGATTCCACTCAAGATGAGGTTATGGAATCCCATACTAGAAGGTCACTTCTAGGATGAAACTATGGCTAATTTTCTTCCTTTACTAGAATTATCCCCCTCTCCCAAAAAGGAAAGCAATGGTCGGTCTTGGGATTATCCCTCTCTCACAAATCACCACTTTCGACCTCCAAGGTCAGTTCTCAGCTCAAATCCCCACTGGACCATTTGAAACTAGAGAGAATATGGGCAAAGAAAATATCATGGATTATCCCACTCTCCCTCAAATTCTAGTACAACTAGGAATATATTTACACATAGGATTAACCCCCTATATTATTCGATAATCTCTCAAAATAACTCTTCCGACCACCCGGGTCAAAACAAAAATTCGAACCCCCACTAGAGCATTCAAAGATAAGGAGAAAATATCCTTTTGATTTCACAATTTGAATCCCTACCAGGGCATTCACTTTACATGGATAAAACTACCATGGACCACCTCTTAATCCCTACTAGGGAATCTAGAAAAAAGAAAAACTGGTCTCATGGACAAATAGACTAGTCTACTGCAAACTGTGCGAGTATCTTGGAAAAATCTCTCTTGGCATTCACTATTACACCAGATCCCTGCTTTGTTAAGCTCCCAAACTTGCAAAAACAATGAATAAATGAAGTATGGAGTAATTTGAATCCTTTTTCCTAATTTGAATTTCCTATAAGAGTCTGACTTTAGATTACTGAGGAAGGACTCCCAATTCACTAGGGATTCCTAAAATACACTCATTGACTCATTCAAGTCTTCACTAATCCACTTGAATTCACTGATACACTCCAATCACTAGTTAATTCTAATTCATCAAATTTAGTTCCAACCTACCTTAACTGACCTTTATATGCTCTTAAATTACTCCCATGCATTGGAGACAACTCAAATTCACAAGGACTGACTCAAATTTTCCCAAGATTACTTTCATCCACTAAAGACAACTCAAATTCATCTTATTAACTAAACATTATTGACTTTAAGCCAAAACAATACATTAATTAATTGAATCCAAAATCCAATTATCCAATTAACTCTAACTGACTATCAGTTACACTAGGGTAACTGGAGTCTGACTCAAAATAATTGAATATAACTTAGTTAAATTCAAACTGACTCAAATTAACTGAATATAAGTCAATTAAGCTCAAACTAACTTAGATTCACTGATTGTAACTCAGTTAAACTTAGTTTAAGTGAAATTAACTTAATAATAACTTAAATTAATAGACAGTAACTCAAATTAGGTGCACGACTTGACCATAATTAGCCAAATAGGCGCAATAGACAAAAGTGATGTGAGAGTGGGCCCCACCAATATCTAGATAAGGAATATTCTCTCTAGTGAGGGCACAATTACTGCATGCAAGACATTAATTATGGGTTGTAGGAGCCCCATAGTCCAAAATTAATAAAATTAGGAGGGCAAGAGTATTGTTAGGGGGAGCTGCAACTCCTAACCCCAACCCCTTCATATATGACATTCCAGAACCCCCAACAACGTTATTGTCATGTGGTTCCATTAATAGTAGTAGTAGTAGTAGTAGTAGTAGTAATTACATAATAATAATAATTAAATATAAATAATAATACTAATTATTTCAATTAAAATAAAATCCATCTCATTAGGTTTCCATGGTCTTGGAACCTAGTTCCAACTCAATAGAGAAAAATAAGCAAATAAACCAATGTCAAGGGCCTACCATCAGGGTATTACATCCCCTCCCCCTTAAACAAAGCATCATCCTCGATGCACTTATTTTCAAAATTAAATAAATAGATGAGGGTAGGACTTCCATGCAACTTCCTCTAGCTCCCAAGTAGCATCATCAGGTCCGTAATGGGTCCATTGTGTTAATATTTGAGTAAAATCGGAGCTGCTTGAACTTTACAACTTTTATCAAAAACATTTAGCACTTATGAAGATTTATATCATACACATAATAAAACTTATATATGCCACATATGAATCTCATGGATTAATCAACCACATAGAATAATCAACCATAAGAGACAAGATATACCCTCGGAAAACCCTCCAAACACGGAGGATGAAAAACCCAACAATTATTTGAGTATGATAGATTTGCAGAGAATGGTTTACAACACATAAGCATATTTCTCCATAAGAGATATCATCTCAGCAGTAGAGAAGAGAGATCCAATGCAACCCTAAAAAAAAACTGTATGTAACTGTGTATAGAACTTGCCATATGCCTAGCATATTAATAACAAGCCAAAACAACTAGCATGCTGAAGGGGGCGAATAGGAGGCTCAGTAAACACCTTGAGATCAACACATGGCATATTCACTAGGAGTAACATGCACTAGAACTCCTCTCATGCAATCATTAGCACCCTTTTAAGATCCAGTGTCAAACTAACACTTTGGTTACTCTTTCATGCACAAGATATGTGCCCTCCTTTTTTTAGATTTAACTGAATGCTAAATGAATTGAACTGAATGTGATCTTCTTGAACTAAATGTGAACTGAATGAATAGAATGTGAACTGACTGAACTGAACTTAATCTTCAACTAAATGTTAGGAGACTAACTGAAATTCTTTGGTACTTCACAATCAGTGTCACCCATGCACAAACACTTTGCATGAATCAAAGAGATGTTCCTTCTTTAACTAACACATTCTTTATTTACAACTTAGGCTTAATTGAGGCCTTCATAACTAGAGTTTACTTGAGGCATACATGTGCAATTCAAATTCATTCTCTTTCTCGATGCTATATCTAATTATCATTAATTAAATATTGGATGGCCCATATGTGTATTAATTAATTAACCATCTTATCATATCATACCTAGAAGATTTGTTCCATACGAATTATCATATGTATTACCCTAGTTTGTATAGTCATATGCTAAAGTAATTCACTCTAGAGGTAGCTAATCCCTAAAGGAGACATATATCACCTAGTGACCATGACTAGCAATACATCACATAGTATATCTGCATGACTTGATACACATAAGTCTAATGTTTGATACAACAAAAGTCTATAGTCTTGATCCAACACAATTTCCTATGTTGATACAACACAATGTCCTAACTTGATACAACACAAGTTTCCTTAATGTAATAAAACATAAGTTCCTGACTCGATACACCACAAGTCCCTTAACTTGATAGTGACACAAGTTTCTAAACTTAATACGACACAAGTTCCCGACTTGATACACCACAAGTCTCTTGGAGAATGAACCCTAATGTTGTACATTTAACAATCCCTCTCAGCGAGCGAGACATCCTCTGTCATACCAAGCTTATCTCGGAAGTGTATTAACTTCATCATAGGTAGAGGATTTATCAACACATATACAATCTTCTCATTAGTAGATATGTACTAAACTTTTACAATACCTTTCTAGACCATGTATTGAATAAAGTGATACTTCATTTCTATGTGTTTCAACCTATCATGAAACACTTGATTTTTGGAAAGATTCATACAACTATGATTGTCACACCTAATCAATGTAGGTTCAAGCTCAAGCTTCTCACCGAACAATCCTCCCAACATCTTTATCAACAACATTGCTTCTCTATAAGCAGTACTAGCATTAATGTATTGAGCCTATGTGGCACTCCGAGAAATTGATCCTTGCTTTCTGCTAGACCAAGAAATCATAGCAGAACCCAAGCTGAAAAAGTATCCTGAAGTGATTTTATGGTCCACAATGCTACCACCCCAATCAAAGTTAGAATATCCAAGTAGTAACACTCCTCCATTGGAGGCATACTTGAGTCCATAAGAAACAATACCACAGAGGTACCTCAAACCATGCTTTGTTGCAACCTAGTGTCTGTTCTTAGGATCTTCCATGAAATGACTCAAAATGATAACTGTATAGAAAATGTCTAACCTCGAGTGTATCAGGTACATCAATGATCCAATCAACTATATGTAAAGAATGGGGTCTGCTGGATCCAATCCAATCTTAGAATCATGAAGTTTATTTAAATTTGAAACCATTGGAGTACTCATGGATTTACAATCCATTATGCCAACTCTCCGCAAGATGTCTACGGTGTACTTCCCTTGAGATAGAAATATCTCATGATTTATTTGCCATATCTCAAGGCCTATAAAGTACTGCATCAAACCTAAGTATTTCGTCCCAAACTTTGATGTAATCTCCCTCTTACACTCATCAATCAATATTTCCTCTCTAATGAGGATTAGATCATCGACATACAAAACCAGTATTATAGGCTGGTTCTCAACTACTTCTAAGTACAAGTTTGGAACTACTTCACTCTTTGAGAAACCTAGTTTCTTATTAGATTTTAAATGAGCATTAATAAATAATATGCGAGAAGACAATTAAAAATAAGAAAGAAACCACACATTAGACACATAATTTACGCTAGAAAACCCCATGCGGGGAAAAACAAACACCAATGAAGATCTTCATTACCTTGTCCAAACTGTCTGACCGGGCCAAGCGAGCTAGCCACCGCTCACCTCCAGACCACTTTACAATGGAGCCTCATGAATCCTTATAAAGACTTCATCACATGCAATACCATGCGAAAATACCATGGGTTATTGCAAACCATGTGCTAGACCTAAACTACCTATGACCCACTCCCGATTCAATGCTAATCCTAACAATCCCCCCTTTAAACTTGACTTGGAGTAATTACCAACCTCTCAAATTTTTATTGACGTATCTCACATACACCCCCTATCACCTAGGTCTATCTCTCGAATTTACTAGGGAGTTACCAAGGGTATGCATGCCTTACCAGGTCTTACAACCATATGCCCATTTACATGCTAAATGCTCCATTAATTTTTTTGCATGTGTCTTCATGGTGACTACACCATCACCATCGGTTGCTTCATCCTCTCGATTTTCCATGCTCGCTATGCCTTGCCTTCCATTATTGCCATGCTTCTTGCTTTTCCATACTAATTTAGTTCTTGCATATTCATCACTTTCTCCAATGTCGTAAGTGACTCATCAATTGGGAACCCTACTCTAACAGATCACACCACCATTATCTTCTATGGACACATTGGTTCTCAATGCCCCACACAGAATGATTTTATAATCACTTTCCAACGATGGAGTCCGTGATATATTAACCATCGTCTTCCACAAAAAACCATTTACCATCTCTTTGTGGATCGTGTCTCCTTGTCAACACTTGTGGTCGTGAGTGCTTACTTTGGTAGCTACTATTCATTGTGGATTCACATGCACATGCTTAAAAAAAAATTCTACCACCAATAACATGCACCAACTCATGACCCAAGTGACACAACATGCTTCATGATGCATACTGTAGCTCACCAATGAGCTTATGGGGATTTATGTTTTCCTCCTACGCAGGAAAACATCAGCAGCTGCAACCAGATAAATCACCTTTCATGACCCTCTTTAGCAGCTGCAACCAAATGATTTAGTGACCGGGTTTTCTTTATTCTTACTTTCAAGACTCGATCTCACAACCTCTCATGCTAGGGATTAAAAAAATTATCTTCCCAATAGTGAGACAACCTCCATGATATCAGACAGGCATGCCCATCTATAAACAAAACGTGTCCTCCTTCATATTGAGTGAGGATCCACAATGATAGAAATAGACAACGCACCTTCTTCACACAACAATAATGCGTGCTTCTGTAGATCTATGTCCCTTTCAACGAGACCAAAAAAAAAAAATATCCCTCTTTCACACCCGCAATCTTGAACATCTTCAACCTTGAGATCCTCATTGCTTGACCACAACACACTCTTGTCGTCGTCACCATCATGCAATCGGGGATCTATAGCCCAATGTTCTACGATATGGGATTGAACATGATTATTGCACGCCCACAGGTTGCTTCTCTCTACCACACTGGAACAAGATCGTTACTTCGCCTACAATGTCAGCGTCACATCTTCCATGGCACCAATCCACTTCGGCTCTCTTTATCACGAATCGGAATCCCATGGTCAAGCCTCCTCTCTAGGGCTCGATCTTGCACATTCGTTGATTCTTATTTCCTGTTGAAGTGCTTTTCGAATACTTTTATTACTTCTAGCAAGTGAAGAATTTCCTGTAAATGATGGCATAGATTCATTTCTATTTGGAGATAGGCCTTTAACGAATTCTTCAGGTGGGTCAGCTACACAACACCTACACAATTATTCATGTCAACTATTTTTTCATTATCCACATCCAGAGAGATCTCATGAATGTGAGACATATCATATTCGTCGCTTATAACATCAATCATAGGGGATTCTCCTTGTTGTTGAATCGTAGTCAGAGTCATGGTCATATCCATAGTCCGAGTAAATCTTCGAGTGGTTGCAGAAACTTATTCAACTTGATTGAGTTTAAGCTCATCAAATAAGGTCAAGTCCTCATTTTGGCACTTTACTGACTCTTTTTGCTTTTGTACAAGTATCTTATCAAGCCGTAAATTACCCGAAACCCCAATTAAAGGCATGGTATTATTGTATGCTATGTTTTACCCTAAATTTCTCTGTAAGGTAGGGTTATTGCCCATCATTGTACTAGGGTTTGAATTAGAAATAAGCATAGGAATTTCATTAGCATAATGCTTTCTTCTCTTCAGCCGTGATCTAGATCTAGTAGGATGCCAAAACTCTCGTTGGACCAAAACCGTTCTCAACTAAAAATTGATCCCAATTTTATCCAATTAAGGACAACTAATATTGAACTAACATTTTAATAAATCCATGGTGAAATAGGCTACGATCCTAATTTCCTAAGGTATTTTTCACTTCATGTGCGATTTTCTCTAAACTATTAGACAGGAAGCAAGGTAAATTCAATTTAGATCCCCTAAATTCCATCAACAACCTCAGATGGTAATAATGAACAGAGGAAAAACACGCATCGCAAGTTATGTACCTGATAATTAGTTGCAGCAAGGGCTACCACTAAGGTATTAGGTATTTTGCAGGAAACCTGAATTTGTCATCAAAATATGTAGGCAATGGTAATAAGAATTTCTTCCACTTGGTTTTGTTTATCTCTCCTATTTTGAACCATTCCTCACCAGTCTGTGGTAGCATTGTTGCTTTGTCTACGAAGTCTTCAAAAACAACCAGTCGTAAATCCCTAACCTATGCAACGTTTTCTTTAAGGGAAAGGAAAAACCGACGAGTCACCTCATCATTTTGACCATCAAAAATCTTGAAAATTTCTCCCCATCCAACCTTATGAATTAGCCAAGCAGCCTTTGGTTCAATATCGAGCAACTCACTACAAGATGGCTCGAACCTGCAGAAGGGTGCCATTGAAATTTCACCACGCAGGCCATGAAGGTAAGGGTAATCCCAAGTAAATATTGCAAACTAGGTTAACCCTTCCTATAAAAACCCTAATTCCCACATCTCACGCCTCCAAAATATAGCACAATATATTCTAAGCTTTGGTGAACTAGGAAAATGATGCGAGAATCAAAACCATAATGATACTCAAATCATGGAATTTTGAGTTTGTACAAATATCATAAATGGAAATTACTCTTATCACCTTCGTGGAGGTAATGAAATGACACGCTTTGTACTTCGATTAACAAGTGTCCAAGAATGTAATGGTTCATACTTCGAATCCCAGCTAAGATAGATACCATGTAGTGTATGATTGTAATTTACACCTATGTTCATCATGGCCAAGGTATGATTCGAATAGGATTTTGATCATTCGTTTTAAGCATAGGTTTACACATAGTTCGATTTGCATGGATGATTTATACATGTTTTGGTTTTCACCTTTATCATATCAGTTAGGGCATGATCTGAATGGTGATTCATTTAAGAATAATTATCATAGGGTTTTAATGTTTAATGTTTAGGCATAGTTTAAATAATTTTCATGTTTTAATTTATAGAAAATTAACATCAATATATAAAACATGAAGTATATTGTTAATATTTTTCCTAATCATTATAAATCAAATTAATGAAACCCTAATGAAATTAACAGATTTAATCATAAGAAAACTATACATAATCGAGAATTATAAATGCAAGACATATCTCAGCTATGAAATGATATTAGTAGGTTATAATCAAAATTCAATGAAAAAATTATTATATGAAGAATTGATTTAGCAGCTGCTAAATGAATTTTCAATGATAACTTCAACAATTCATCACAATAGTCTTGCAAATGATTTTCACTCAGATGTAATAGATGTTCTAAGATTAAGAGTACCTTTAGAATCACATATTCTGAAGGCACTCTTTATATTTTTCTCAAGAATTCATAAAGATATATGTTTTTCGCCATTTTTATTGATTAAAACAAGATAAAAATGTGAGAGGTTGTTTCCTGCCAACAAATGGCGACATACCTGGGTGAACCAGTTATCTCTTTCCATATTATCCCAAATAACTATGCAAAACATAATCTTAAAATTTTCTTTGGAAAAATCAGAGAACCTCAATCTGATAAAACCAGTATCTAATGGTATTCATATCTGCAAATATTTTTCAAAACTATCCTCATTTCCATTAATAAATTTTTTTTTGAAGATGAGCTAAAAGGTTATCCTGTCAAAACAAAGTACTCACAACAAAGATAATCCAAATCATCAATATAAAGATGCAGTAATTCACTTCTCTAAACAAATTTCTAAAATATGTTCCAGCTATTGAATTAATGTATTTATCATCATTTTATTTTTTTTGTTAAACATAGATAAAAGAGGGAATCATTTTCTTAGCTTGGTAACCAAAAAATTGCGTCACTCACAAACATCACCATAAAATGAATCAGCCGACTCATTACTAAGACCCCCTATCTCTTGATCAGATAATCAAGAGCCATTACCATATTTCTTGGTAATGTCATACTAGTGGTATTCATGATCCTGATCGGACTGACTCATTACTGAGGCCTTTCGTTCCCAATTTTATATCATTAGAAATTTATGAATGGAACATATCATGAAACTTCTCAGATTGTAAATAAGCTTAAAGATGACTGATAATTCATATTGATAAGGATTTTCTAAGTACTAAGATTTGAAAAGGTAACCAACTAACTATCTTTACTATTAAGAAACATACTATAAAGGATTAATCCTAATCATATTTACAAATATTTATAATATTATAACAGGTTGATTTCAGATTTAGATTTTACATGTTAATAAATTACATGTCGATATATGTTAAAGTTGGCTTTTCACAATAGTTTTACATATTTGTATTATGTAAGTTATATAAATCATTATTTATATAATTTACATAGTTATAATATTTATAAAAATCCCTCACATATAGATAAAATATAAAGTATATGATTTTAGAAAGTGTTAACATGTAAAAATATGAAGTATATGATTTAGAAAATGAAGATGTATTTTATAATGTAATTATGTGATTCATCCATGTATTAACATGTATTGAAATCTAAGGGTAACTCCAAGATTATATATCTTGAAAATTTTATATATCAACTAATTTATTCGTCTATGTCAATAGTATGTATGTTTTCGAATGCACCCCACATACAAGAATAAAGTATAGATGTTTTCGAATAACCCCCACACACAAATAAAGTACTAGTCTTTGTTGAAATGTCATCCTATTATTTTCAAACGCAGAAATCATATATGTAAAGGTAATGTATGTAGTATTTGAATTTTAAAACCAGCATAGATCCATTTTCAAAAGGCTCTACTAAACATTGAAAGGGATGAAATCTCTCTAACTACAAATTCCCTTTTTACGGTGGAAATGTTGAGGAAATATTTATGGTTTTAATTTGTAGTCTTATATATGTGGTTCTAAAAAATAATTTAAATCGAAATTGAGCTAACATGTTAAGTTTTTATAACATTTTATTATTTTTTATAAAGGACACGTGTAAGCTATAGGATGATCACAATTTGACTTACACATCTCCACCTACAGGGCTGTAGATTGCGCCTCTTCGATGCAATCATTGTGAATATTATTAACCCTAATATGTTCACCCCACAAAAGTGTTTCTCTTCTATTTATATACACAACCATGCTCTATCGATACATTGACAAAGAATTCTTGAAAATATTGATAGAGAATTTTTGAAATGGTTGGAAATGGTAAAATGACACGTAACAAATTTTACAGAGAATTTGTAGCTAGTATATTTATAAAGAATTATTAAAAATATTGACAGAGAATTCTTGAAATGGATAGAGATTGTAAAATGATGTGTAACAAAAATTACAAAGAATTCGTAGTTCATGAATTGAGATAAAATTATTGAAAACATTAAAAGAGAATTCTTGAAACAACTAGAAATTGTAAAATGGCATGCAACATAAATTACCTTTATTAATTGTAATAAAAGTAATTTATGTTGCATGCCATTTTACAAAGTAAGCTTTTCGTGCATATAAAATAATTACTACATGTATGGATGTAATAAAAATATTTGATAAAATATGAGACGATACTTACAATCACATTGCCTTGGGATTTATAATTCATTTTGCGCATTTTCAATATAGGTCATATCTTTTGACTTTTCATAATGATTTGATTAATTATTTCTTATTTAATAATGATTAATTATTAATATTAATTTATATTAATCTTAATAATTAATTTATGTTATGTTATATTTTTTTATGTAACATTGCCTTCCCCTTAGAGAATCTTTGTCCTCAAAGCTTAGAGAAGACAAGGCTTACATCTGATTTTTTTCTTGAACCATCATCTCTATATTCTTTCTTTTAGTATTTTCAACACTTGATGAAATGAGACGATACGAGTTACGAATTCCAAAAAAGAAATGTCGCATCGTCGCTGATGTGGTTCATCCGAGATCTATCTTCATCAGAGCTATTTGATGGCTTTGTGGGATGATTCTTCTCGTTTGTTGCTTATTATGCTGATTTCATGTTCTTGTTTGTCTAAAAACATAACTCTTATGTGTATGTTCATTTTGACCTTGTTGTTGGTCAAAATGACGTTTAGAATTGGGGTGTCTATAAGGAGTTTTTGTTGTTGTTTTTTCTACGGAATTCACTTCCTTTTGAACTAGGACGAAGACTGAATTGGTGTTTATTTCTTCTTCTTCAACTTGAATTTGTTTTCCAAAAAGTACAGATGTTTCCTTCTGGATTTGTGCTACTTTGTTTTTCATTAGATTGTTAATACTCTGAATCTTCTGGATCCTATCGTCTTGCGACTTTTTGTCCTTTTTTAACTTCTCGATTTGTTCCTCTAGTTCTTGATTAAGATTTCTTAGGCGTTGGTTTTCTTCCTCCTTTTTCGATATTCTTCCTTCGAGGTATACATTGGAGAGTTCTGTCTTCCGACTATGTTTTGGCTTCTTGATTTTCATAAGTAATGTCTTGTTATGAATTTTTAGTCAAAATAGTTGTTTGGTATTTCTTACTAAATTGTCAATGATTTTCTTAATTTCTAGCTTGTGCGATTTCTTAATGTCGTCATACTTATGCTAGAGTTTTTCTTGTTGTTGTTGATGTTGACATATCTTTGAATCTTGATCTTCTAGATTTTTCTGGGCTTGCGCCAATTCACTATCTTTTTTCTTGATGAGCTTGTTTAAGCTCTTTATTTCTTCTTCAAAATCGTTATCACTTCTATACGGTGACTTTTTGTCATTCTTTGACTTTTTGATCTGGTCTTCTCAGGTTTTGATTGTGACTTTTCAAATGTGATATTTTCTCATCCTTATCTGATAACATTTTCCTGAAACCTTCATTATTTTTTTCCAATATTTGATTTTGGAATTCTAAGGTATGATTCATTTGCTCTTGAATTATTTTAAAGAATTCTTGCTTATCAATCTCACATTGTAGATAATTGTTGGTCGCTTTGTAATGTTCTAACTTAGCAAAAACTGTTTGTAATTGTGGTTATAATTTTGCTTTTGTAATCGTCATTGCTTTCTATTAGACTTTTCAACATAGTTTTCTATTCTTCCGAATTGTTCTTTAGGGAAAAAATATTCTTTGACCTGGTCCTTTGTTCAACGATAGATCATCTTTAACTTCTTTAACAAGTCTTCATTTGACCGACTTCTAGTCTTCTTCTTATTAGGTTAAATATCCTTTTTCTTTTTCTTTTTTTCTTTTTTTTAATTCTCAAAAATAATTATTATTTCAATAAAATAATAATCAATATTTATTTTTACTTCAAGGGCAATAATGTTCAATTTTTTATTTTATTTTTTTCCACAATTTATCACTATTATCAAAAATTGTAATAATAATAATTATTATAATTATAATATAACAATAATTATTATTACAAATAATAATACATTATATATATATAGAAATACACCTATTAGTAAAAGGGTTTTAGGATTTTGAAATAATAATATTATTATAAATTTATAATAATATTATTAAAAAAAGAATTGAAGTTAAGGCTTTAACCTTAATGCGTGGAGGAGGAATGGTGGATGAGCGCGGGAATTGGATAGGATTGTGTGGGAAGGCGTGAGGAGTGGTATGGATCTGGTGTGGGAGGATGCAAGGGAGAGTGGAGAGAGGGGTAGTGGAAGGGAGCATGTAGACGGTGCTGAGAGTTGCGGGATGAGCATGCAGGGACGGGGAGTGGAGTTGGGGAAGGGTGCGGTTGATATATGGGTGGAGTGTGGAGAGCTGGACACATGCTGTGTTGGTGGAGAGGAATGGAAAGGAGGGTGCGAGGCGCATGGCCTGGGGCGGATAGGATAACGGATGGGGAGGACATGATGCAGAATGGACACAACAGTGGGGGTGGGTGCAGGTGCAGGTGCAGGGTGGAGTGTGGCAGGAAGAGGGCAAATGCATGGGAAGATGGGGCAAGGATGGAAGCGTAGGTAGCGTATGGCAGGAGGAATGGTGAATGTGTGTGGAGGCAATGAAGACGGAGAACATGGAGAGATGGGGAAAATTGTGGACAACAAATGGGGTGAGGGCCACAATGTAGATTTTAGTCCAGGATCGGTGACATAGATAGACTCCACACACTGATGGTTAAAATTTTGGATCAGTAACTTGTTCTATGTATGGATGTAATAAAAATATTTGATTAAAGATGAGATGATAATTTACAATTACATTGCCTTAGGCTTTATAATCTATTTAACGTCTTTTCTGATTAATTATTTCTTATTTAATAATTAATAATAATTTATATTAAAGTTATATTAATATTAATAATTAATTTATGTTATGTTATATTTTTTTATAACATAGCCTCTATGATATATACAAGAAAATATAAATCTTAAGGATTTTTGCTCTAATACAAATATGACTCTTAACACTGACAAAACAAAGGCTATGATGATTAAATCCCAAAATATCAATTATGCTAATTCCATGTATGACAACAACAACTTGAAGGAAGTGATTTCATACAAATATATCGGAATTTATCTTTATCACGAGCTTAATTGGCACTCTAATATTGAGGACGGGATTAATGGAGGATTGAAATATTATTGGACTTGGAAATAGTTGTAAACCAACAGATCTTTGGCTTTGGGATAAGAAGAAACTCCTCTTTGAGACTCTCATCACTCTTGTTATCTTATATGGATGTGAAGTTTGGGATTGCATCATCTCTAGGGAATTGTGGAGAAGTATAGAAAAAATACAAAAGTTCTTTATAATCCATAATATTGAAATTAAAAGAAATACACCCTATTATATCCTCTTCATAGAAGTGAGCTCTCCCCCACTAAAAGCGTGGCTATGACTATGTACATAATGTACAATAACAAGATAAACAATATGGGATACACGAGGCTTCCTAAGATTGCTCAATAATATAGTCAAAACCATTTTTGGCTTAAGTGAGTTGGCATTAAAGTGCCATGTCTAAGCTAAACCATTGGAGAGTCCAAGAATATGTCACTCTACAAAATAGTGACTCATATATGGCAATAATTACTTAGAAGAAGTGACTTCATACAAATATCTCATAATCGATCTTCATCACAAGCTTAATTGGAAATATGGCATTGAGAAAATGATTAATGAAGGGTGAAAATCTTATTATGGACTTGAAAATAGTTGTAAATCAATAGTCCTTTGGCTTTGGGATAAGAAAAAACTCATTTTGAGACTCGTCACTCATGTTATCTTATATGGATGTGAAATTTGGGGTTACAACATCTCTAGAGAATTGTGGAGAAGTATAGAACAAATCCAAAAGTGTTTTATAACATATAATCTCAAAATTAAAGGTAATACATCATAACATATCTTCATAGAGGCAAATTTATACCCCATTGAAAACATGGGTATTAATAGGTAGATAATATACAAGAACGAGATAAACAACCTGGGAAACAAGAGGCTTCCTAAGATTGTTTCATACTCTAGTAAAAAACACATGCATCTTAAGTGAGGTTGGCATACAGATGCCATGTCCTGGATAAATAATTGGGGAGTCCATGTAGAGGTCACTCTGCAAAATAATGATAATATTAAAAGTATTATTACTTCTAAATTTAAGAAGTTGTGGTGAGATAAAGAATTATAGTATAAGAGAAAATTAAGGTATTATAAGGAGGTGATTAATGCTAATCTAAAAGATCAAAAGTATGTCTTTATTTTAAATAATGTAAAGAAAAAAATCAACATTCCTAAAATAAGGACAAACTCTCACGAGCTCCATACTAAAATAAGGCATTGTACATTCCTAAAATGACGTGGGATGAAAGAGTTTGATATCTTTGTTAAAATAAGAGGGTTGAAGACGAAAATTTGTTTCTCATAAAATGTCTTGTGTACACCCACATTAGAGTGCAATTTCGAAATATTTACTATAGTATTGATCTTATTAACCTTTTAACTTGTCACAAGTATGGTGATCTAGGAATATTTCTCTTAAAAGTTTTTAGCACATAAATAAATTCTAAATAAAACCAAGTGATACACTGATACCTTACATTTTTAAATATTCAATAAGTCAAAGTTGTTCTCAATAGACATTAATAACCATTATAATCATTATTTAACAATTTTATCACCTTCCAATATTAATTAACAATTAATTGTAGTATAAAATGTATTTATCTTTTCTATATAATGATATTAAATGGCTAAAACATTGTATAAGAAAGCGTTGGAGGTTGATCATAATGATTGTGTTAAAGACATTCATAATGTGGGCTTCGATTAAATGATGCTTTGTGAATTTCAACACGCTACCGACTTAGCTGCGATTAGAACATGAAGTTATTTGAAAAGGTAATTCCATTTGGATTTGTTGGATTCTTGGATGTATTTTTTTTAAGTATTTATATTCATTTATTGCTTTTTATTTTAACATTTTGTTGTAGGCAAAGACTATATGTTTCATTTTATTCTATAAGTTTGGATAATGATACAAAGAAACCAAAGGTGTATTTAAAGTTTGTGAAAATAATATTAATTTGTTTTTATTTATTGTGTTGAGTTCCGATTGGCTAAGCCTTGATAAGACTAATTTTATCATTGATCAAATTAAATTAANTATATATATATATATATATATATATATATATATTCCCTAACTATTCCAAAAAAATTATACAACTTAAATTTATATGTTTATATTGAAATTGTACCATTAACATTCAATTTTTATTAATTAATAAATAGTATTATTTTAAGATATATGTTTATGGATGATATGCAATTTTTATTAATTAATAAATAGTATTATTTTAAGATATATGTTTATGGATGATATGAGACTACTATGATGCCAAATGCAATTTTTATTAATTAATAAATAGTATTATTTTAAGATATATGTTTATGGATGATATGAGACTACTATGATGCCAAATGTGCTTATGAAGGTCATCATGGCTAAATTATTTTATTTAATTTTTATTGTGTATTCCTCATATTTAATAATGACTTTTGTTTTTATAATATATTATATAAGGCATGGACAGAGCCTCTTGTTTAAATTTCATTTTATTGTTTTCTTCATAAAAAAATCACAATCCATTATATTAAAATGAATCATATTGTTCAAAGACACCAAGTGTCTTGTCTTACATATTAGATCAACATTATCATATCACAACATTCAATCAGTCATCCACTAGGATTTGCTTTAGTTTCTAGATCTAGTAATTCCTAGGTTGGGATAAAAAATAAGCATAGAATACAAGGAGACATCCTCACATCAATCTATCATGGAGAAACTCAAAAATAAAACATATGAGACTTTAGATCCTACACTAATATGATTGGCAACAAGGTTATTCTGTAAACAATACCGCAAAATAGAAAAAGAGATAACTATTCAGGATCAGGTCCTAGATCGTGTTCCAAGATGGCGTCGTTATCCTATTCCCATAAGTTCCATAAGCCATCCCCCACCTATAATCCTCTCTTAGACAAAATGTCAACCTGGGTATTTCTTTCTCTATAAATATGTTGGAAGTTGATACTCTAAAATAATCTTGCAATTTCAACAATTTCTTCATATATGGGGAGCATAAAGATATTTCTACGAGGATTCTTTAATCTCATCCAGGCTACTACTAATTGTGAGTCACCAAAAAGTTGAAGAGTCTAGACCCCTTTTGAATGTGTAAGCGGAATAACTAACATTAAGGCCAACATTTATGCATGATTTTGTGTGCTCTATCCAACACCAGCTGCAAATTTTATCCTATGATAATATGACAAATTAACAATGCCACCTGCAACACGTATGCATGTTTGTCCCTACGCATCCCCTTCAAATTAGGACCTTCCACCAGTCTTATCAACAAACTCCTCAACAACTCTGCGAGATTTGGGAGCCCCTTCATCTTGTGGAAAAGAATTGAGAATGGCTAGACTAGTTGTAGAATATACCTTCGAATCTGAGACTTTCTCTTCAAAGATGACCCTGTTCCAAGCAGTCCATGAACCTCATAGCATAAAATAGGTAGAGCCATGTATCCCTTATAGTCCTTAAAATGGATCCAGCTTTTTAGAGCATCCTGTAATTCGTTACCATGCCAATTAAATTGAATGCCTATTATTTGAGATGCATACAACAACATATTCATAATAAAGGGGAAATTAATAAATAAGTGTTCAATGGTTTCATTGTTAGCTATGCAGAGTGGGCACAATCCCAGGAAAATGTTGTTACTTGTATCTCTTAACATTTCTCACACTAACACTTTGTTGGATAAGGCTAATCATAAGAATATCTTAGCTTTTAGAGGACACTTTAGATTCCATATGACATGGGTCTACCATGGAGGCTTAGGGAGATCCTCTTTTTCTCTAATAACTCCATAACCAATACTCGATGTGTAAAAATCCCCTTTAACATTCATGGTCTAGACTATTTCATCCACCTTGTCAACCAAACTAATGTGACTATCATGGAATAATTTTATATAATTATTCCATATCTCTTTGTCTTCATCAACAAAATATAGGTCCTCAGCAGTAAGCCACGGTTGGTTCCAAGAAGAGTTGTTTGCATCATACCCAATATGATTTAAGTGCAAAAATTCTTGATCTCTCAGAGTTGTAACCATGTGTTGAGGAATTACGTGAGCACCATTACATCCTATCCAAGGCTCTTTTCCAATTCAAAGGAATCTACCATTCCCCACCTTCCAGAAAATCCAATCTCCAATCACATCGAAATAAAAAATAAGGGCCTTCCACATTGAAGAAATATTTCTAATAGACTTAGTCTTATTCCTGAGCCATTATTCAATAGTATGGGGGGGAATGTACTTTTGGTAAACCAAACTGACCCAAAGTACCTCACCTTTGATGATTCTCCATATTCCTTTTTCCACTGAAGCCTTTTCAAAACAAGAAAGGTTTTCTAATCCCCAACCTCTAGTCTCCTTAAGCAAAGCTAATTTGTGACAAGCCACCCATG